>PVHX01011992.1:0-61460 GCA_004024805.1 Geosciurus inauris | reverse complement strand
GACGAACGCAGCACACATGCGCCCAACGCAGCACGCATGGGCCAAACACACCAAAATGGCGGCTCCCAGTAGTTTGTACGGAAGAAATAGTGAACCTCCCATATGAGACTCTCCATGGCTTTCAGCTCATACCAGAAGAAATCTGACCTCACCAGCTGCACCAAACCAATCTCAGAGGACACTGGACTCTAAGTCAGCACCTCTTCCTGGCCTCAAGCCTGCCTGTTTCGGATGGGGAAAGGCCTTATAACCCTGTGCAGCATGAGGGACTGGGCCTTTTCTGCGACCTGTTCGAGCCTGGTGACTGGGCAGGGAACTGGTCCGGGAGCGTATTTCTCAGAATAAAAGCCTGTTTTGGTCCTGTTTCACTTCCATCTGGTCGTTCGGCTATTACCAGTGTTAATCCTGTACACACTGACTTTCCTGCTCATTCCAATGACACCAAAAGGATCCAATGTCACTAATGGACTAGGCAGAAGTTTTTACTGTTGAAAGGTAAAGAAAGTCTTATATCTCTGGAAGAGTGAATCAGAAATGACCTGAGTGCTCAATTTAAAATGGACCCAAATGTAATAGATGTCACAAAGTTACTCTTACAAAAGACAGGAAGAGATGGCATTCCCAAAGCTTAAACAAGAAGGGAGGGAGACAGGCAGGAATGTAGATCTGAAGAGGGTCTGTAAGGTTGCTTTACCCTGCCAGGTTAAACCAAGGCAGGAAAGTCAACCCTGTCCATAGGAAAGTAAGGAAAAGTTTTGGGACTCTGCCAGAACTGCCATGGAGCACTCAGTTCTCAGTGGATTTCCAGATTATCAGTTTACCTATTCTTAGAAGGAAATACTTTGTCCTTAAAATGTTGAACAACAGACTAAGATTCAACAACCAGAAAACAGAAGTATCACTGAGCACAGTGAGAAAGCTGAGATAACCCAAGACCTGGGCAAGGAAAATATCTCCAGAGCAGGGTAAAGAGATCTCACTAAGCACAGGGAGAGGGATTGGTAAATCTTCTCAGATATCCTCTCCTTATGACTGCTATATAGCCCTACTTAAGACCATAGGGATCAGACAATATTAACTGAATTAGGTTATATTTTTCTAATAGTACTTACATGGATGATATAAGATTGCATATAGACCAGAGTACTGAGCAAAATTATTAGAGTTACATGACAAATCTTTCTCGCAGTATTTAGGGTCTCCACAACAAGCATGATATACAATAAGAATTTTCAAGGTGTGGTCTCTGAAGCCTAGGCTTTGCCCTGGGGGACAGAGAGACATAGAGGGAAGTACATACAGGTTCAGGTGAGGAATAAGTTTCCATGTAAGCTTTTGTCTTAACAAACTCATGCTATGCCATGAGTTTACAGAGGTTCATCACAAAAGATGATTCTAACACTACCTCTTCTACTGGTTACTCTGTGACCAGAGATGACTCATTTTACTTCTTTGTGCTACTCACATTTTTTGAAAAGGTACAAAAATTCAGCAGTTAGGAGAACACTTTATAAATGTAGAAGTATTGCCTGAATGCAAAGCATTATTACTAACATTGTTGTCAATATCTTCATCGTTATCATCACTGAGTCATCAGCAAATAGAGATTCTTCTTCTTTTCCAGTCTATATACCTTTAATTTCTTTTTCTTGAAAAAGAAAATGTGAAAACATAATAGATTTTTTTGAAGACTTTTCTGTATCTCTTGAGATGACTATGATGACTTTGTCCTAAAGTTAACTCACTCCATTACTCATTCCTCAAGTGGCCATTGAATGCCTATTTTAAATTAAGCACATGCACTGAAAATTTAATAGTAACCAAGACTGATTAAAATGCTACCCTCAATGGCTTTATGAAAATAAAACACACAGAAGAGATGGTAATTACTACAAAATAAAATAGAGATCAGTATCTCAGGATCGAGACCCCTGAGATTGATATTTGAAGTAATTCTGTAGAAGGATATGAGAGAGTAAGTCATGTAGATATTTGGTGGGAAAGCATTCCAGGTAGCAATAATAGGCAGGTACAAAGGCCCTGAGGTTGGAACATACAGAGTGCCTATGAGAACAACCAAGACAGCCGTTTCAAGGTAGAGTGAGCAGTGGAGGAGCGAACAGGAAATAAAGTCCCATAAATCTTATCATATAGGTTACTGCAGACCATTAGGCTAATTTTGTTTTTATTCTCTAAAAAGTGGAAGCTTTTTATTTCACTTCTTAAATTCCATTTGTTTATAAAAAGTGGAAGGTTTTATTCAGGAAGATGACATGATTGTAACTTACGCTATAGCAGGACTAAACTAGAGGCTGTGTTGAGAATAGACTGAAGGGGAAAGGAATGGAGCAGCAGCTTCTTACAAGACAATCCCAATGGTCCATTTGAGGAATGTTGATGTCTTAGATAAAAGAAGGAAGAAAGAAGTTATTGGATTCTAAATATATTTGGAAGATAGCACTTTATTCCTCCAAATGAAGCTGAGAACTGTTTTGTAACTGCTCCTATACCAGATCAAAAATGTGATTGAGATTTGTACTGGTTTTCTATTAATGTGCTGAATTGAAAGTAACTCACTGGATTTATAGATGAACTTGGGGGACATTAATTGCAAAATAGTTTCGCTTGCATGGGTATTTTTTCTCATCTTCTTTTACCATATCATGGTAAAAAGAACACATCATGGTTGCAGTTTTCCTCATGTAAGTCATATAAACTTCTTTTTAAGATCATTTTTACAAGAAGTATGCACGGTTATGAGTGTGTATATTTTTTCTCACAGGTTATAGCTAATCTAAAGAAAAACTACTAACTTTGTGTATTTATTTCATAACTGGCCATTTTATCCAGTTCTTTTATTAGTTCTGTTGTTTTTCTGAAGTCTTTACAGTTTAATCTTCATACATTGAGAAATTTGTTTACCCATTTTCAATACTTAATCATTTTAGCTCTCCAGTGGGTGAGTTCTCATGATAAAAGGAATGTGGAACAGATTGTAACATAGGGAATTGTCCCATGTCAAGGGAACTCCATCTTTGAGGAACAACAAGAGGACACCAGGACTTTTGGATATGGGTATAGATGCATGAGGGATAGGCAGGGAGGAGATGGAACAGAATGAAGCGGTAATGAAGGGTTCTGGAAAAGGACTTAGATAGATATTTGAAACAAGTTTGAATTCACTTGGGTTAGATTTGTAAGGAACTTGAAAATTAATTAGGCCAACAGACTCACTTTTATGAAGAAGAGGTCAAAAGAGAGGAGTTTTTTTGAGGCTATAGGTTGGTGGCTAAGGCTGGGCTAAAATGCAACCCAAGTCCTTTCTACTCTCACTGTGCTGAACAGGGGGCCACATGCTAAGGAGAAAAGTCAAGCCAATAAGAAATAAAGAAGCATAAGGTCTTCAGCCATTCCATCCCCTTTGGTTTGGGACAGAGTGGAACACAATATGTTCTTCACATCTCCACAAGATGTTGAATTGGAAAAGAGTACATGAGCCATCAAGTGCTTATCCTTTTGAATTAATTATTGGACCTTTGAGAAATCCACATATTTCCTAACATCCTCAGATATTAACATTTTTAAAATACAGTACCCCATTATATTGGAGGCCACATCCAGCTCACAGATGCGTTTTGACTTTGTTGCATTTGAAAACAATCTTAATTACTTGATAGTATTGAAACATCAAGAATCTCATATAAAATCTGAATTTCTGGCTTTTCTTTTTTAAAAAATGAAGATCCTCCAACACTGGGCCAATTTGCTGCATGGTTCCAGTTGTCTTCGAGAATATGATCTGTTGTCTGCATCATCCCCACTTACTCACTTACATTGCCCATGTTTCCCCTGTGGGTTTCTCTAACCCAATTTAAAAACTTACCAGTTGTGAGGCTCTGGGAGTCTGTGATGCTCTGATTCTTACATGGCCGTGGCAAATACATCTCAAGTAAGGGTAACCCACGTCTGTCCCTCTGATCAGTTCCTCCCCTGTGTTAGCTCAGGCTCAGCTGACTTCTCCATTTTGTATTGTCTTTGCACACCTCCTTTTCCTAAAGCCTGGGCTGCTGGATCTGAGCAGTGCAGTTCCAGAACCTGTGCCTATTATATAGATGTTCTCCCTTTGTCCCCAAAGCTAAGTGGCCTGGCTTCTGCCCGGCATAGCTCAGGGAGGAGCAAATGACAGACCCAGCTTCTCTGATTCCTTTCCAAAACAAATCCCTCTGCTCTCTTTTTATAACTTCACTCCACAGATCCCAGGGTAAGAAGTGAATTAGCAACAAATGATAGCCATTACATATCCAAAGAAAAGAGGCCAGTGTTGACACTGGCTAATCTGCCTGCTAAAGGCTCCTGCAGTAGTGAAAAGAAAACACACAAATTACACCCTAGCACAGAAGAAGCCAGTGTGAACTGACAGAGCCCTGGCAACAGTCCTCATTGAGGTGCAATTAGAGCTCCTAAACCCAACCACAGGAGTGGTTGGGTAGGCAAATTTATTGCCTGCATGACACCAGATCTTTGGGCAAGTTTAGAGCCTGTCTTCATCCACTTGGGACTCCTCACCCCAATGGCTTTGATCATTAGGCACAGAGTATTCAGGACTAGACTTTCTGTAGGCACATCTTGCTGCTAAGCAAGTTGTTGGTAACGTTGGGTTCCAGATGGGTTTGCTTTGGTTTGGGGCCTTAGTGTGCTTCTCTGTAGGAGTTGTTCATAGGAAGCCACGTGGAACTGGGAAAGACTACCAATTAGTAGCCAAACCAAAATTCTATAAGGGGAAATTTCATACTTGAGTTGTAAGTTATAGTCTATCTTTCTAAGCCAGGTTCAGTAAGATGCTTTTCATGGTAGCCATGATCTCTCTGGCTCCCTCTGCTCCTAAGAATCCTTTCACTACACGTACCTGCCAAGCACAGCGCACCAGAAATTTATGCACTGAAGTTTCTCTTAGGCTTCCGCCCTCTCTGAGAAACAGGCCTGAGCTCTGTGCCACCCTTCTCCACCATTTCCCAGGAATAGAGCCACCACATAGATGAGTAAAATCAAAGTGTAAATCCTTCTTGCCCCATTTGGAAAGCCATAGGCCCATTTTATGTGAGAATAGAATTCAGGATAAGAAAAGAATTCAAGCAAAGAGGAGAGTTACTGAAGGGAATATAATTGAACAAACATCTGTTAGGTGCCCTTTTGGTGCCCTGTTAGGTACTGAGGTTGCAAAGGTGAATAAGATAATTATTGACTCTGCCCTAGGGAAGCTCACAAGATACCAGGAGAGACAGACATGTGCACATATAAAAACAATTCAATGTGACCAATACTAAGGAAGCATAAGGACTTAACTCTTCCAAGGCATTAAAGATGAGAGTACAGTGGGCCATGGAGATAGAAGGTGAGAGACAGAGAGCTCCTCATTGGAGAGGATCCTTAGAAGTGAAGTATAAGTATGTCCAGGGAGGAGGATAAGACATTCCAGCCAGAGTCAAAGGCATGTCTAAAGGAGCAGAGATCAGAAGACAGACATATGCCAGAATAAAGAATGGATTATATTTTATGTGTTGATTGTTGGTCATTTGATAATGTGGCTAAAACTCAGCTCAACTCAAATTCTGTGACTTAAACTTATCCAGTTCCCAAACTAATTTGGTATACATTCCTCCTCCAAATTTTCTTGTCATTGTTCTTCTGATGGATATCATTTCAATCCTCTGATTACCTAAATGTAAATTACTTTACCCTCCTCATTTACCATAATATTGTACAATTTGAACCTGCCTCATATCTCTCAAACCTTCCCCTCCATCTCACAGTCTCTGTTGTTGTAAATCAAGCTCTGAGTTTCCCCATTCCTTGTGTGAATTCCCCTAATAGCCCATAAGTGGACTACTTGCCCAGAGTCTGTCCCAATCTGCCCTCTACAGAGAAGCCTGAGTAATCTTTATGAGATGAAAATGTGCAGTATCACCCCCAGGCTGAAAACCTTCTCACATCTCACCTTAGGTTTTAGAAGAGATAAGCTACAACTCCCTAACTTAATACAAAAAAACATTCACTGTCTGACACTCTCCCTGCCCCCTATAACTAGTCTTTTATTTCAACCACTCTTCCCATTTTCTTCCAATGGTATGAAATAGATGAGAACTTAAAGGACCAGAGTCCTCCTTATTGCTGTTTCTCACCTGACTGAAATGCCTTTTATGCTCCATCATCCAGATAATGCTTAACCCTGCTTCAAGAAGCAGCTCAAATTTCTCCATCTCTGGAAAATTATTCTGGCACCTCTGACCACGTTGGATAACTTTAGTACTTGGCTATATTGTCCTGTAATCAATGCCCACATGATCAGACTATCTTTCCCACAGGAGTAAAAGTTGCAGATCCAATCACCTAACAAACTGTGTCTGTTATACCTAACCCAGTACATAGGTAGAGCAGGACATAGTTGTTGAATGAGTAAATAAAATGTTTGACTGAATGAATGGTGAAATTACTACAACATCAGTAAATCTATTGCTCTCCAAGCTCTCTGGCCGAATTCTACAAGTGGGACATTTACAAAAAACTTAGAGAAGCAGCTGACTCAAATATAATCAAATTACCAATCTATTTATTCACTTCTCTGTTCTGTAAAATTAGGAACATGTAAATGAATATGTATGAACATGTTTAATTATAGACCCTTTGCACATAAATTATCTGGCAAGGTTCCTAGTGCTATGCTTATAGGAGCAAGATGTTTATATTCACATGTCTTCTCTGTAGAGTTGCCTCTGGAACATTATACTCCAAAAAGCAAATTGGCTAAAGACTTTACCCAATATTATGGCTATTTACCCAATATATTGGCTAAAGTCTTTACCCAATATAAAGACTCTACCCAATATTATGACTTATTCATTTTCTGTTCTTTGATAGTCTGCTCTCAGAAACATTAGAATTCTCCAGTGATATTCTGGGTGTGATAGACCTGTGGGATTAGGAGAGATGAAATATGATATTGCTGGCTTTGAAATTTCATCATATCCCCAGGAAGCTAAATGTTCCTCTTTTTGGTCTCCTTTTCAAAGGATCAGTTGATGACACTTACTAGGTTCTCTATTCCTTTGATTTTTAAAAAGAATACAGGGGGGGAAAAAACCACATTTTTCTTGCCTTGTCACTGAAGAACCTGGAATTAGTAAATCCTATTCCTAAAAAGCCCTCAAGAGACTCATGCCATGTGCTAAACCTTAATGCAGGCCATTCACTATTGCTCTGCAGTTGTGCCTGCTGCCGTCCCAGAACAGGGCAAGATCATGAGCAAATCTATCAGTTGGCTGGCAAGAGTGTTTGGAAAGTATATGTCCTAAATGTTGGGGAAGAGCGCAAACTTTGTGGTAGACAACAAAGTGAATTAAAAAAAAAACAGGTTTTGAAGCTAAAAGATGCTGGCTCAAATCCCAGTTCCATTATTTATTAGTTATATAAACTGAATCTAATTAATTAGCTTTCTGAGCCTCTGCCCCCTAATCTTTAAGTTAAGCTAAATAATAAATAATCTCATAAACTAGTTAAAAGACTAAAAATAATAGCTTATACAAAACATCTAGCAAAATTCCTGATATTTAGTGAGCAATTAATAATAGTCTCTTCCTCCTTCTGTTTTAGGTGAGGACCATATTAATGGACAGTTTTCAAAGGGTACAAAGTTTCTGTTATGCCAGATGAATAAGTCAGGGGAAACTTATTTATTATGTTACCTGCACTTACCAATGCTCTTTGTCAAAATGTGTTAGAGGATGGAACTCATATTAAAAGCTTTTAATACACACATACATATGCATTTATATATTCACTCACACAGACACAAGAAAACTGGAGGATGACAGATATGTTTATTACCTTTATTATGATGGAAGTATGATGGGTATTTTTATATGCACCAACTCATTAAATTGTAACCCTTAAATATTTAGAGACGTTTATCAATTATACCTCAGTAAGGCTGTTTTAAAAATTATTTGGGGTAAACACTTTTTGAGCACCTACATTCCCAACACCCTAGGATAAAGTGATCCATTAAAATTATAAGACCCAGTTTTCATCAAAATGAAGCTTCATACAGAATACCAGAGCTTCAGCAAGCCCTTGCTTGGTAACATTTCCACATAATAAGCTTCAGGCAATTGGTCTACAACAGAACTCATGACATCTTTCTCCTGGATTATACACTTTCTTCAATTTTGAGGTGAATGATAGGCAATTCTAGAGTAGATTCATGTTTGCAGTGGTAAAGGTGACTTATGAGTACTGTCCTCCTGAGTTATTAAAGGTTCATAAAAATTCAAAAAATAATTCAAATGGGAATTTGTGTATTACAAATTTTATTAGGTTCTGTAATTCAGTATTGTAAGTCTTTCTGCTCTGCAATTCTTAGAAATCCTGTGAAGCACCTAATGTCAATAGATACATGCAGATCTTCAGCAATATGATAAGATCACCAATGCTTCATCAATATTGTCTTCCAGGAGGTCATGGTCTTCAACTCCTGACATTCTTGCTTTTCAGTTTTGAAACCCCATACACTTTATTTTATTGTGATTAATTATGTTTGTTGTGGGATAATTTTTAAAATCTACCAAACAACTTTACTTATCAGGATATTTTGCTGACACGTTTCAAGTAACTAGACTGTAAGTTGTATTTCTAAATAAAAGATGATGAACCACTCCTGCATTTGACCTGTGCTAAGAAACTGATAAAAATTTCCTCATCATTTGCTCCTAAAGTAACATTTCTTCACAATTAAACAAATGGTAGTTTTCTCCTTATGAAATTGGGAACATGAAAAAAGGTCTTCTTTGCATTTTTTGTCATATAAGTGAAACTCTAACAAAAACTGTTTAAAAGCTGCTGGCTGATAGGGTGCCTGTTATCTTTGGAAATATTAGCAAATTCATCTCCTCTTTGAAATGAGAATTAATTTCTCATGGGTTCCTAGTAAGTTTACTATTCAGGAAGCAATTATTCAATTCAGGATTTACAGAATCCTGCTCTGATTACCCAAATGAGAATAGATTGTCTCTGACCATGAACTCATAAAGGATTCTACTTCTGCAGTGTAAATCCAGTTAGATTTATAGTTCATCAGGTGACCGTGTAAAAAGTCTAGCAAGAGACATCACAGAACTATCTAATTAGCTGTAGTTTCAACATAAATTAGTGGTTCAATCAACCCCACTAAGGGATGCAGTAGGGTCATATGTCCTTTCAACCAGAATGTTCTTTGGGGCTTTGTGTATGTGTACACCAAGAAGCAACTTTTCAGTAATGACATGCTCCCACGGATGCCATAGGATGTACTGTGATACTATAGGCTATATTGTATATGGGTAAACCCCATAGCAAAAAGAATATCAAGAGGATACTTCAAGGAGTTACTACTATTTTGTTATAAAACAATAGGATGTTACAGCCAGAAGGGGCCTTGCAGTTTAATCTAAACCACCTTAAAAAATAAAAGTACAAGACCACAAATCAGAGAAGTGAAGCCACCAGTAAATCCATAATTTAAGTTAGTAAGTAATTGAGTCACCTTTTCCATTTGCTGTTTGTTATACAAAACACCATCCTGAGGTCTCTGCTTAACTCTTATGTCCATGATCTTATTTCCATGCTTCCTTTATTAACTCTTTATTATTCTCTTATTAAGGCTCAAAAACTAAAATGATACATCATACCTCAGAATTTGTATAACTGATGTTATTTCATCTGGAATATCCTTACATCATTTTTCCTTCTAGTGCATTATTGTTTCTCCTTTAAAACTCAATTTACAAGTTACTTCTTCTAAAGGATCATCCTTGAACATCTTATTTCAAACATTGCTATGGAAAGAACAACTTCCATATGAGCATTTATTTCCTACTCATGAGTTTGGGAATTAGCTATCTAAGCTGGATTTAGAGATAACTCTGCTTCAAGCTACACTTCTGTGGATCTAGGTCAGCTCCATATGTCTGTCTCTTAACTTCCTGCTAGACAACAAGGTTAGCAGGACATGTTCTTCACATGCCAAAGTACAAGTGCAAGAAACATAGACACAATTTTATCAGCATAGTTCAAGCTTCTGTTTACCTCATGTTTGATAACATCCATTGGACAAACCAGAAAGCATGATTAGACAAAGTAAAGGAAGTAAAATTTCTTATGGAGATGGAATGAACTTCATAAGTCATGTGGCAAAGGCCATGAATGTAGAAGAGGTCAATAATTTGTACCAATAACTCAATCTACTTCCAGGTTAACTGCATCCCCACCTCTCTTCTTTGCTAATTCTGTATCTTGTATGTGTTTCTACAGTTGCATTTAATAGTGATATAATGGAAATATTTTCACTGTCTCCACAGTTAATGCTACCTTAATAATAATAATAATTTTTAGCCAGGTGGTGGCGCAAGCCTGTAATCCCAGCATTTAGGGAGGCTGAGACAGGAGAATCACAAGTTCAAAGCTAACCTCAGCAACAGCGAGGCGCTAAGCAACTCAGTGAGACCCTGTCTCTACATAAAACACAAAATAAGGCTGGGGATGTGGCTCAGTGGTCAAGTGTCCCTGAGTTCAATCTCCAGTACCAAAAAAAGAATAACAATAATTTTTATTATTGTTACTATTATTATTTATTGGACACACTATGCACCAGGCAGTGCATTATAATCTTTATGGGTAAAATCCCAGGGTAGCTTCTCAACAAATATTTATACTAACAATTATTCTGAATTCACAGAGGAGAAAAGTTAAATTAAGTTATCATGCAGCTCATCCAAGCTCACAAATTTCAAAGTGGAGTCTCAAATCTAAGGCTAATCCCAAAGCTTCTTGTCTTCTTTGCTAACCTGCAGACTCCCTTATTTCTGTAAGAGTTCAATAAGACTTTTATCGGATTTGTCTCTCATCAACCCAGTAACTAGGGCAGTATGTGAAAGATAATAGAAACTAAATAATTATTTATTGAATTGAATTGCACCAGCTCTAACTTGTCTTTCCAGTCTTATCTTCCACTTCTTTAGGTAACCTCTCTGCTCAAGATGATCCATGACTTCTCAAACATCTTATGCCTCCACCTCACTTCCTGACATTTATACTACTCAATCATTCAATCACTCAAACTTTATCAGTCATCTAAAATTCATTCATCCATCTATCTGATAGAAAACTTAGGAGGCTAGATTGTGGAATGCCTTGTTGTGCTTAGCTCTATTCCTGTCTAGGATGAACTTGACCGTGACAGCTGTGCTGCCACTGAGTGCCTGGAGGCCTTTGTTTTATTCACCTTATCTATTAAGTGACAGGGAATGATCTAGTATGAGATGCATGTTTTATTTATATCATAATAATTCTTTACAGGATGATAGTCATAAAGACCAGAATGGCATACTATATATCATAAATATAGAGGTTATGCCATAATAGGAAAATTCTTGCATTTAACTAAAAGATCTGTATTCCACATTAATTCAGTCATTTCTTAACATTTTCTTCTCTTACTAATCTCCTCACTTCTCTGTTATGTCAGCTGATAAATTGAGGAGTTGTATGCTCTTCAATGAATATGATTAATTAGTCTATATGAAAGGATCTACTAACAATAAAGGAACATACAGGGAAAATGCAAAACACACCAGTTATTAAAGAAGCATAAAGTGAATGTGTTTGTATAGCATTTATATATAAAGTATCATTTAATGTCAAGTAAATTTTAAAAGGATAAATACATTTTCAATTTTAGAATTTGATTGTGACTATCATAATTCATAACGGCAAGGGGTGACATAAACTGGCACATGGTTATAAAAAAGGAATTTTATAACATAATTCAGTGGAAATATGCTGTATGCATGAAGATATCCCCTAAAGAAGAAAGCACAAAAACAACCTATGCAATACATGAAAAATTGTTATGCTAATTGAGCACACCACTTAATATGTAATAGTATAAAAGTCATAACTCTATATCACATGGAAGACCATACATTATATAGAAACTTTATCCAATAACTTCAAATGTAAAGCAAGTGGAATAAAAAATTATAACTAACCATGAAATTGGGTTAAATATATGTACTAGAGTTGGCTAAGCACTACAAAACAATCTTAAAATATCAGTGGATAAAACTAACAAAAGTTAATTTCCCACTCCATCACAGTCTAATTTGGACTCAACTGTACATAGTGTGATTTAGAGACTTGGGATCTTTCCAACTAGTGGTTCCATCACTTCCTAGTGCCTCATTCTCTAGATCCTCCTACTCCAGAAAGCAGATGGAGGGAATGAAAGTGTGGATAAGGCTCACTTGCTCTTAACTGCTACTTGTACTGACAAATGTGGCTTCTGCTCATGGACACAAGGCATGAACAAGTCACATGGTCCCTGGTGCCAACCAGATGAAAGAGACTGGAAGGTGAATGAGTGCCTCAGAAGAAAAGAAGGTTGGCTGGGTAGCTCATGTCCAGTCTGTGCCACAATATGTATATAAGTGAAGAGGAGGAGTTTGTAAAAATGAAAAGAGCTGATTGACTTAGGAGAGGGATTTATTTGCTGAATAAAAGCTTTATTTACTTTGGAGATAGGTTTTCTCTTATTATTTATTTCATATTGTATGTAACAGATATAAATAAGTGAAATAAAAGTCAACTAAATATACTAGAATTAGGTTAAATAATGAATAAGACCAATTTCATATCTAATATTCTATGATTAATAATTTCAGCACATTAAGATTTTACAGTCCAAGTTCATCACTGTTCATGCCTTCTCATGTCTTCTAAGAATTGGCACCTCAAGAAATATGGTCTAAACTTGAAAATCATTTAATGGGAGATCTGAAGCATGGGCACTCATTAATAGAATAGGAAATTTTAATTAAGCTCCATATGCAATTATAAATTTGCTGGTTATTAACAGTGATGAGAAAAATTATACAGCTATGATCACTGGCAGAACTATTAATGGGTTTCTTGATGACATAACATTTGTTTAATGAAAGTGTTTCTTTTTATGTACCAGTGCCAACTGAGGGCAATTTGTCATTGTTATTAATTTAAGATCGTTTGGTCACTCAATATTGGGTCCAATAAAGGAAAAGAGGATTGCATAAGCTACCACCTTGGATTTCTGCCAACCAGAGAGACTTAATAATAAAAATAACATTGGGACAAAAATTAAAGTGTTTTTAAAGGATCAGGTCCCTTAAAAGACACAAAAGACCAAGAGTGTAGCACAAAGAGAAAATCATTTTTTTCCTTCCAGAAAGATGATGTTTATGCAATTTAGGTCATTAGAGATAAAAATATTCTCCTGAACATTAAGGTGATAATTTTTTCTTGTCATGAAATGAGAGTTACTTTGAGTATGAGAATACAGACATATACCTAGCCCTGACTGTTTCTCAGGTACATGCTACTACCCAGCCATGATGAAACAAACGCATTAGAAACAATTACATTTCAATAGGATGTACAGCACAAAGGCAATAGTATCAATTTGCTAGAGCTGCCATGAAAAAATAGCACAGACTGGGCTTAAACAGTGGAACATTTTTTCCCAGTTCTAGGAGATGGAAGACTTAGATCAGAGCTTCAGCAGTTTTCATTTCTCCTGGGGCCTCTGTCGTCGGCTTTCAGATGACCACCTTCTCTCTGCATCCTCACATGGCCTTTTCTCTATGCACAGGGTTCCTTGTTGTCTCTTTCTCTTCTTGCAAGGTCATTGGTCACACTGGATTAGGCCCCATCCTTAATGTCCTCATTTAAAGTTCATTATTTATTTAAAGGCCCTATGTCCACATGCAGTCATTGAGCTTCAATACAAGAATTCAAGTTAGGAATTCAGTTCTCAACAGTGACCATTTTAACTTTCTAATTCCAGACACAGATGAGATGAAACATATTTCCTTAACCCCAGACTTGTATCTCTCACTGAATCTAGACAAAAAGACATGAAAAATAAATATGGCCACCCTCACAAGTATGAAAGTGTATCCTCTGTCATAATTGCTTTTCCACCATACCTGTCCACCTTGCTCCCCTCCTTCAGAGTCTTAATATTGTTCCTGTTTTAAAAATAAAAGAATGTAGGAGAAAGGTTTGCTAACCTTTCCAAGGTAGGTCACACAGCCACTAGATTTAGATTCATATTACTTCTGATACCATCAAACATTTTGTTCAGATTTAAGATTGTGGCAAGCAAAGGAGCACTCAGTAAATGAAAGGGGACTCAGAGAGAAGCTTGGATGTGAGCTCTACGTGCCCTAGTGCAGCATCTTTGACTGAGGAGGCTGTAAAACAATTCTAAAATGAAAAGCAGGCCTCTCATGTGAAAGACTTGTGAACACTGACACAAATAGCCAGGCTTTGGACATGGGAGTGGCAATTGGAAGGGCAGGTGGAGGAGCCCAATTACTGACATGTTGAGTGAGGCACCCATAGCTGAACCAGTTAGAAGCACTCAGGTCACAGGCTTGAATGAAGAAACATTCAGGTCACAGGCTTGAATGGAGGTCCAATAAGCTGTGTGCATTATGCATAGACATCTGAAGTTGAAGAGAAGATGGGAAGAACCAAACAGGGCAGTGGAAATGATAAAGAAGTGACAGCAGTATACTGAGAAAAAATATTTGGTTCCTCTTCTTACTACCTTACATAAAAGGCAGTATTGCAGAGCCTTGAGAACACAGTATCACACACAAACCACATGGCCAAGTTCTGGCTTAGCTACTTCCTAGTTGAGTGACTCTGGGAAAATAACTTAAATGTCCTGTGCCTCGACTCCTTTTATCTTTCTTCTGTTCTCCATCAGGAAAACGCAGATATTGATACTTTTCTCAAAACATGTTTTTGTTTTCATGGCTGTCTTCATATACTTAAGTGCATAAATAAAATTATATTAAAATAACATATGTAAATATTATTTTTCCATATGTAGTAAATGGTATTTATATAACTGTGAATAATTTCATTTTTATATTTGTATATCTAATTTATCATTGTGACAATATATACAATATAGCAGTAACATACCAAGTGGGAGCTCCCAAGGGAGCAAGACATGAGTGGTTATCCCCAGGTTCCAGCAATAAGAGGGAACATCGTAGAGAATATTAACAATAATAAAACCATGGAGAATCAGTCTACATTTTATTATCACCATGTGTTATGGTTTGAGTATGTGAAATGATTACATTATGAGAACTGTAAACTCCTCAGTCCATCAACTAGATGGTAACTGCAGGCAGGTGGAATGTGGCTGGAGGAAATGGGTCACATTCCTCTCTTTCTCTCTCTCTCTCTCTCTTTGTCCCTCTCTCCCCATCTCCTTCCTGACCCCACCATAAGATAAGTAGCTGTCCTCTACCAGGCTCTTTCCCCATGATACGCTGCCTTACTTTGGGCCCAGAGCAATGGAATTGTTATCTCTGGATTGAAACTTCTAAAATCATGAGCTCCAAATAAACTTCTCCTCTTTTTAAGTTGTTCTTGTTGGGTACTATGGTCACATAGTGATGCAAATGCTGATTAAAACATCGTGCTCTAGCGATTCTAAATATTTTCACGATAAACACATTCTCTCCACTTTACCAGAACACTTGCATTATCCTATCATCCCACCTCCAACCTTCCCACCCCGACCCTGCTTAGAAGATGCTCTGTACATATTCATTACTCTGGTCAATAATATGAACAGAGAAGATCCTGGATAAATATTAAATATTTGTAAATATTAACTTACCCAATATCCAGTGGTAGAAGTAGTTACTTGACTGAGAATATTTTTATGTATGTGAAATACTTGGTTTTGAAATGCCCTTGGGCACATTTACTCATTTGGTGCTGTCAAGGTTGGGTCCCCCAATTGAGATTCAACACAAGCGTGCCGGATGCCTGCTCTCTATTAGTACTCAGTCTGGCTGCCCATGAGCATCACCTGGGGAGCAGTGAAAAAGATTGATGCCTCTGCCTTACTTCAGGCCAATTAAATTAGAATTTCTGGGGGGTGATATTCAGTCATTGGTACCTTTAAAATATCCTCAAATAATTCTACCATGCAGGTAGGGTTGAGACAAGCTGAGCCAGGTGATATGGCATGATGACCCTGGCATAGGACTCAGAGTCCCCAGGGGAATTCTCTGTGTCTCATTTTTCTCATCTATAGAAACAGAGTAAGAGAGCTCATCACAACTGGTTTGTGAAATATAAATGAGATAATCCATGCAATGCATTTAAAACAGTACCTGGCACAAAATAAGAATTCAATAAATGCAGCCAATTATAATCTTAATAGCACTTAGGCACATGACCCTGGCAGGGAGTCATCACTATCCCCTATATGCATGACAAAAATAAGTCCAGACCAGTTGCTTGACCAATCACAAATTTTATAAGAAAGCAACAAATTGATTATAAAGTTATAAATTCAGAGTAATTTTGTACAGTTCCGAGGTATTATCATATTTATTAAGCACCAACTGAATACAGTTTGACTATGCATATTAAGTCTCCTCTCACAATTATCATAATCATGATTTTCCTATTGTATACGTCCAAATAGTATCACACTTTCAATTCAGGCAAGCAGGATCCTGCCTGACCCCTACCTCAGGGTTTCATGTTTTGGAGCCCCTTTGTTTTTACTTTGTCCTTCTCTATAAGAGTCAATTCGGGGTAACCAGCTGGGGCACCTTGAATCTGGCTTAGTCATATGCAAGTTCCGGTTTTTGTTTGGAGCAGATCACTTTCACCCTCTGGGGTGCTTCACCTTTAGTAGGATCACACAAGAATGATCTGCCAGATGGACATGACATGTTGATTTAATAGTATATTTAGGGTGATTCAAACCATACCCCCAAAAATCTACAAAATGTACAACACACACAAAAAAAAATACATTCTCATTTCCATAAACCCTAGAGGCAGCACTAAAATGTACTGTGTACCTAAAATAAACACTGATCAAAACTATACACTTTCAAATTTAAACAAGCAAATCACATTAGCCATTTTCACTGGAGCCATTTATCACTACATTTTCCTAAGTCTGCATGTTTCCCATTTACATAAGTCAAAGGAAACAATCCAATAAACATTATGCACATTCAGGAAGAGAGTCATAGTGTCATAAGAAAACAGCATTACTAGGCATTCTACTGTATATAAAAATAGTACTCACAGATCTTATAGAAACACATTCTTGTGTTCTATGAGCTCCCAGGCTAGTGGGGTAAGCAAGTAAAGAGTATATTGTTTTATGTGCCATTCCCGTACCCACTTAGTCTCTAAAACTCATTTTCCTCCTCTATAAATTAGGACTAATAACAGCACCCATCTGATAAAATTGTTGAGTGGAACAAATGAGATAAATAGGTAGTTAATAACTTAGCACAATGTAACTAACATTAGCAGCATTTTAATACTAATTATAGTAATAGTTACATTAGTAATGTTGCAAATGTTCATTAAATTTTGGTCTCAGAGAAAAACAAGTACTACAATCTGTACTGGCAATGAGTAGGAGAAAAGGAAATCCTCACTGGGAGAATATGGAATGGTTTCTTGGAAGAAGTGTTTACAGTTAGGTCTTAAAAGTAAAAGGGTAGTCCTTAAAAAATATGAATGAGGATGGGTGGGTATCGGGAAAGAGGAAGGAGAGAAAGGAGAAACTAGAAACCATTTGGGAATGATGGCACAGCAGGGCAAAGGCTTTTGGGTCAGGTCAGTGATATGCCTCAAAACTTGCCCCAGGATTTTCCATAGACAAGCACTTCGGTACTTCCTGACAAGCCTTCAATGACAACTGAAGGCAGCAAGATCAGCTCATGAAGGTGCCATGTATGTCATAAGCAGAGAAATTATGTTTCCAACACTTGTGGCAGACATCACTGACCAAAAAGCAGGTGACAGATGAACCACTTAATAACTAGAAGATAAGGAAAAACTAAGGAAGAAAGAAGTCAACTTAGTCCAGGCCTGCAGGATGGTAGCTTAGGCTTCATGTACTCCCACAGCACTTCTCTCACCTGTTGATGCCCTCTCCAGTCACCAGTGGTCCCACTGGTGGCCTCGGCAGTAGGCCCAACCCTGCCTTTGTTTGAGGTCTTGTCAAATATTACATGGTTAGCAGCACTGACAAGATCTCTTGCATCTCAGAATTGAGTCAGTGTTCTAATCTTAAGGACTTAAGATAGACCCAGTTCTATCTTAAGGACTATCAGACCCAGTTCATGGGGTCTTATGTTGATACCTGGCTTAAAGTGCCAGTTGAGCACTGGGTATCCACTCGTGGGTAATGTATGGCAGGTCCGACATGGGTATAATTAGGTTTCCCTCCCCATAACCTTTGACCAGGTATGTTTTAGTTTGTAGTCAAGGTCATAAACACCATGACTCAGCATATGTACTCAAGGTTATAAACATCTGTTTTGGGTATGCACTCACTTACGTAACCTGTTATGGTTTAGATGTGGCGTTCCCCAAAAGATCACATGTGGGGCAATGCAGGAAGGTTTGGAGGAGAAATGATTGGGTTATAGCCTTAACCTAATCAGCTAATTGATACCTGATAGGATTAACAGAGTGGTAACTAGAGGTGGGTGGGTTGTGGCTGGAGGGATTGGTTCATGGCTATGAGGTATATATTTTGTATCTAGAGAGTGGAGTCTCTCTCTCTCTCTCTCTCTCTCTCTCTCTCTCTCTTTCTTTGCTTCCTTATCATCATGTGAGCTGGTTCCATCTGCCACACTTCCACTATGATATTCTGCCTCACCTTGAGCCCCAAGGAATGAAGCCTCCTATCTATGGATTGAGACTTCTGAAACTGTGAGCCCTTAAATTTTTCTTCCTCTACAGTTGTTCTGTTGGATCCTTAGTCACAGCAGCAAAAAAACTGACTAAAACATAACCCATTGGCACTGTGTCCTCTTTGTTTGCCCTGCACATGAAAAAGGCCTATGGAAAGACTCAGGGAGCTGATGCCATGTTTGAATAAAGCGTTTACTATCCCAACTATACCTCACATCTTCTTTCACCTGCTGGGATCCTAATCTGTTTCACAGGGTCTGAGCCCCTGCAGGAAAGGTAACCTAACCAAGTGCTTCTGTGTCACCTGAATCTACAGTTTCTGCACAGTCCCCTTCTAAATTTGTGGACTTACTCTTCTCTCTGTTTAGACTCTGGATCTGAAGCCTTGTCCTCTCCAAAAAGCTGTCCATCCACTTTGTAAGTAGGGTCAATTCCATATGAACAGATCTCACACTCATGACTACATGGCTCCTGGGTGTTCTGTCATCTTCTGGCTTGGCTACCCATTATGCCTACTTAGCATTTATGCAGCTGTCATAGGCCTAAATCTTGCTTTACCTCCCTTACCTTTTGTAGTTTGTATTTTGAGGCCTCACCAAAATTCTACTGTGCAGCCGAGTCTTCTTCCCTCAGTATCCTTTCACATATTTATCTTCCTTCTTTTCCTACCCAGCCAAAGGGGACTGAGCTTCCTGTCTAGATGACTCTTGTGATTAAATGTAGCATAACTCAAAGTAGTTTTAAAAAAAGTAGTCAAAGAAATAAAAAGAGAGCTCATTTGTACATCTTCTCTGCATAACCTATTGAACCAAATTTGATCCATGGGTGAGGATTCAACAAGATGTAGGCAATCATCTATCCATCAGTACATGATACAGCAAGAACCTGTGTTTCTCTAACAGGCTCAGCAGCTGGATTCATCCCAAGTGGAGCTAAAATCCAGATGCCACTTCTCAGCACCTTACTCCCTTTTTCCAGCTGATATTCTCATTGTTCAGCAGGTCTTGCCAAGTGATTATATCAGGATCAGAGGCTGCCTTCCTTGACTGCACATGAGAATCTCCTGGGAGCTCTTAAGATCTGTATGCCCAAACCAATTCGAATAGAAGTTCTGGAAGAGAGGAATGGAACCCTAGGGCTCTGTAGTTGTGAAAGCTTCCCAGGTGATTCAAGTTTAGCCAAGGTTGAGATCACCTGTCTGAGGTGAAGAAGACAGAAATGGCATCCTGTTTCATTATCAGATGGAGCCTGACCAGAAGTTCCATGTCTTCCCTTCCATACTAATACTAATAATAATGATAATAATAACAATGATAACAACAACGAGAAAATAAATCAAATGAAAACCACTTACCTGAGCTGAATTGGATGTGAGCAAAGTCTCTGGTAGTTAACAATATGCCAGGTTATGGGGTTCTAAAGGGCAGGCCCAGGCAATGATATGATTGCACATAGGGGACAGTAAGAAGAAAGCAACACAAACTCTGAATCCTTCACACAGAGCCTTACATCCATACAGAAGGTCCCCAACACACTATAGCCTTAGGAGAAGCAGCTCAGTACAGTCTAAGTTCCTCACTAGGAGTCCTCAGACTCAAACCTATTGCTTAACAACTTCATATATCAATGTTTCAGTACATTTTGTGTACTTCTGAAATAGAAGACATACACTGAAGAGTAAACAAAACTTATAAGTGCACAGCTCAATTAATTATCACAAACTGAACAAATACATATAACCAACATAGAGATCAAGAAACAGAACATTGATTAAGTCACCTTTAATATATCATGAGCACCTCCTCTGTACTGAGGAGGTAAAGGGCTTCACATGCATAGAAAATAATACAGCAGTTTCCAGCCCTAGGGAGCTCACAACTATAGCACCAATACCCACCCAATTTTTATAATGAATTCCCTCTAGGTAATAATGTATAGTGGGTTAGAACAGTTTTATTCAAAAAGTTCTCATAAGGAAACTGTGTTTAGTTTATGTAACAGAACTGTGTTAAAGAAAGTTCCTTTGAGTATAAGTGTTGCCATTTAGAAAATAGCATTGGATAAAATTGATTGAATAGTTGTGAAAAGCAAATGAACAGAAATTGAAGAGCTAGGGTAAAATAGGGGAGAAAAGATAATAAGGGAAAAGGCAAAGGACAAATAAATATGGTAGGAAGTTATCTGCCCAGGAAAGTAGCCAGGAAGATATTTTCAGTGACAGAGTAACTGAAGGACACTTAAGAACGGGAACAGCTAATATCCCAATTAAAATTATTAATGTGGCTCTAAATCAGCTTCTCTCCTCCCCATTGCTTCCATAAAATCTGCTACATATTTAAATGCTTTGTGTAGATGGTTTAGGGGGAAAGCAAAGGAAAGTGCTGAACTCTAGAGCTAGATGAGCACAGAGCAAAAATGGGACAGATGTGGAGAATGAAATTGAAGAAGGGTAAGGGATCAGGGACAGGTGATGAATCAGTACCTCAAGAGTTCACAGAAATCTTGGGGAAGACATTAACAGACTGTCTAACAGGGTGCAAAGAAAATTTACTCATATCTCAAACCACAAGGTGACATCAGCCAACAACTGCTCACACATGGAATATCATTGGATGACTCCCACACTCCACCTCCTACAGTCCTGAATATATCTGAAATGCATGCCATTCACTCTAACTGCAAGAAGTTTAGAGTATGCAAAATGATATATAAACATCATATATGCATGTTTTTGAAGCAAATAGGCACTGTAAAATATTCCAGATCATCTCAGCCTCTACTTCAGTTCACCATTCACATTACTATAGGCAAAAATATAGATTTGTGCTTCTTCAATATGAGAATCTTTCATTCTGTCATTCCAGGCTGCCTTCCAAAGGGCAGATGTTGGATCCTTACATGGCCCACACTGGAAATACCATCTGAGTGTTTTCCTCACAGCCTCCTGCCACTCTCAATCCATGGCATGCTCCAACATATAAAAGATGAACAGAAAATCCATCCAGCTCAGCAAAGCACACTCTTCCTGGCATGCTGAGCAGTTTTCTGGGTGTGTGTGACCTGCATCAGCTACAACCTCCGTGACACTCAGGCTGCATGGTTTTCCACCTGAAATATGCATTAAAAGAATGTCAAGTGCACATGTGGAGGAAGAAAAGTCTAAAAAGGGCAGCATTTATTTGATTTGAGAGCAAGGTCATGGTCTGAAACTCAGCTGACTAAAACAGATGCTGCTTCCCAGAAAAGAAAAACATAGCAAAACAAGTTATAAGTAAAAGGATGAGCAAGAGGAAGAGGAGGAAAAGAACTGTTTGAATGGTTTTTCTATATAGTGTCAGAGCTCATACCAATGGGAAGCAGATTTGGCTCAATCTGTGTGAGATTATTGCAATGGCTACATCTCACTATAGTGGAAAGACTTCCTTTATAAAGTTTGGGAAACTGGAAACTGAAGAAAAGAGTGAACTGTCATTTATCAAACATTCTCCAGGGAAGAATTGGATATTACTAGAAGCAAATCAGAGACATGCACAGTAGACCCTCAAAGACACCATGAAGGAATTCCAAGTCCATTTACTCACAGATATATTCCTAGGACACAGCATGGTAGTGAGGAATTAAATCACATAGGATAAATCCAACTGTTCTATAGTGTCATAAAGGAGAAAATTCAGTATAAGCAGATTGTTTACAAAACGTCTGTGAAGCCTTGACAAACAGCTAACTAGATTCTAGAGCTCTGTAAGCTCATTACATTAATTCTTCATATTCTTGATGAGTGCAGGTACAAGCTAGAGATTAGGATTCTTTTTGCTGGGCCAGGAAGTGACTAAAAGAAGTGTGGTAGGCAAAATTTTAAAGATGCACTCCCCTTCATAAAAAATTTCTGTTCCCCTTATTATTTGAAAAGTAACCTAAGCAGTGCAGTTAAGAGATTCTGCGGTTGGAGTTAAAAGTCAGCTGATCTTAAAATTTGGAAATTTTCTGGATGGTTCTAATCCAATCATATTAGCTTTTTTATAATTTTTTTTCTTATTTTATTTATTCTACTTATGTATATTTGATATCAGGATGCATTTTGATTCATTGTACACATATGGAGCACAACTTTTCATTTCTCTGGTTGTACATGATGTAGAATCACATCATATATGCAGACATATATGAAGCTAGGGCTATGATGTCCATCTCATTTCACCATCTTTCCTGCCCCCATGTCCCCTCCCCCCTCCAGTCCCTTTAACCAAAATTCCTCCGTTCTTCTTGTGTCCCCTCCTTCATTATGGATCAGTATCCACTTATCAGAGAGAATATTTGGCATTTGGTTTTTTGGGATTGGCTTACTTTGCTTAGCATGATATTCTCTAACTCCATCTATTTACCTGAAAAATGCATAATTTTATTTCTCTTTTATTGCTGAGTAATATTCCATTGTGTGTATATACCACAGTTTCTTTATCCATTCATCTATCGAAGGGCATCTAGGTTGGTTCCACAATTTAGCTATTGTGAATTGAGCTGCTAGAAACATTGAAGTGGCTGTGTCACTGTAGTATGCTGTTTTTAAGTCCTTTGGGTATGTACCAAGGAGTAGGATAGTCAAATGGTGGTTCCATTCCAAGTTTTCTAAGTTCACATTAGCTTTGAAAAGCATAACTCTCCAGTTACTGTGAGAAAATGAAAGGAGAAGGGCAAGTCAGAGCAATAGAAATAGAAGGACTCAATACACCATTCCTGCTTTGAAAGTAGAGGAAGCAGCATGAGTGATGTGGACAAGCCTGGGAACTGAGAGCAATTCCCTCATGACCAACAGGGAAACAGAGCCACAACAGAAAGTGGCAGATTCTGCCAACAGCCTGGCAGAGCTTGTAGGGGGATTCTTGCCAGAGGCTCCAGGTAACAGTTCAGCCCAACCATTACCTTGAAAACTTAAGTAAAGAACCTAGCCAAGTCCACCTTCACTTCTGACCTACAGAACTTAGTAGGTATTGCTTTAAGCCATTAAGTTTATAGCAATTTATTACACAACAGTGGGTAAGTATTTCCAGAGTGGCCACCCCCCACCCATAACACTGGAGTGTAATGTTGTTTTTTTTTTTTTTCCCTTATTATGGGCCTTATCCAAGCATCCTTAATATCCCTAACTAAAAATTCACCCTGGTAAATACTGTAAGGTAGATGTGTTTTTCTTCTGTGCCCCGTGATTCCCAATTCTGGGCCACTTTGTTCATTTTTGGTGACTTTCATTCTACTCTTTCTTTCCTTTTAACATAGTTTTCCTTCAGGGTAAACCTCCCAGGAAAAAGCCCTCCCAGGAAATTTGAGCTTTGAGACCAAAACTCAGCCAAAAATTTAGAATTAAAGGACAGAGAAGTCATCATTTTCCCTAGGTACCCTTGGGGAAACCCAAAACATTAGCAAACTCTAAAAATGTGAGTGGCATGGGCAATAACTATATTTCTATGCAAATGACAGATTATAAAGACATATGGATCAACCTAGCAACTGATAATAGGGTAACAATACAAATCTAGGCATTCCATATCCCATATAACCCCTCAATATCTTAGATGTCAGATTGTCAAATGTTAACTTTAAATGCTTTAAAGTAAAATATGAACAGAAAGCCAAAATAAGGGAGGTGATATGCAAGGAAAAATTAGTCTGTTAATTAGAGTCTTCTTATTCAGTAGACTCACCCTATTTCACCCTATTAGCTTCATCAATTTTACTTTTAAGAAAGGAACAAAGGCCCCAAATGTCCAGAATCCTTTTGACTTGATTGAAAGGAAAAGATCAAACTGCTACGAAAAATGTGTCCAAAAGAAGATCGATTTTCCCCCCGGTTTATATCAAATCCATTAGCATTAACTTGGTGAAAAGTTCCCAGAGATATACACTTCTTGAAACTTTCATGAGGTCCACTGAATTTTGTCTGCCATTACTCCAGATGAGCACATATTATCAGCTACCTTACCTGAAAAAAGTCCCGAGAATAGTGTGTAAGAGGAAGAAAAAGAAAACTGCAAAACATCATTTCATTTATTCAATTCACTCATTCATTCAATACATACATGTTACGCAGTCCTGGGTGCTCACTGTCAGTCTTCTGTGAGGCATCTCTGTTAGGTGGGAAGCAAACTTTGAATTAATCTCCATCCTCAATGTTTGGACTTTACAATCAACCAACTGCTGGACTTCACAACTCAAAAGTGGAGACTTGAGAAGAGCACAGGTTTTGTCATCAGAAAGATCTATGTTCAAACCTTAACCCATGTGAGCCTGACAGGTAACTTAAATCCTCCAAGTTTAATATTCCTCATTTATAAAATGGGACAGTAATAGTAAGCAGTGCCTTGAATTTCCTATGAAGATAAATGAAATAGTGTCTGTAACAGAGTCAGCATAGTCCAGATATGTATTAAAGTGTCAGGGAACAATAGCTACTGTAAGTTTAATTAGTATTTCTGTACTGAGAATACTAAAACAGCCTAAAGGAGTGATCCAGTAGTGTGGGATATTAGTATGGGTTTGAGTTACGTGGGCATCCTCAAAAGAAGGGTACACCATAGAGAGGAGGCATTTAATTTAGTCCTCTACATGAGCAAACAGTTAGAGGGCAATATAGGAGAGATGGACAGACAGAAGAGTAGAGGGCTCATGTGAGAAAGATGCTACCAGTGTGAGTGAGGAGCCGGGCTGCAGTTTAGTGCTCCTTGAGCTTCTGTGAAATTCAATCAGATTTGGAACTTGAGCCCAGCAGCATCAGTACAGCTTGAACTGAAGCATGTCTTCAGTTATGTCTTTTTCAACATTCTTATACTAAGTTCCCAACCATGCTTACCAAATGCATATATGATGCTGGACTGAAAATGAAATTAATTTTTTATCATTCAGTTTCAAATGCATCCAAACAGGCCAGGGTGATGAGCTGAATCTTGCAAGATATCACTGTCATTCCAAAGATAAATGTAAATTCCTACACTTGGATCTAAACAATTAACTGCACAAACAGGCTGAGGATAAAAATATGGCCAAGCAGCAATTAAAGAGAAAATTTCCAGAAATTTTAGGGGCAAAGAGCTCATTGTGAATTGTGTCTACCATCTTCAATGGTATCAATTGAAGCCTGATATTGAAAATTGGGTGATAATTATTCTGTTTTGTTTTTAGTTAACATTTATTTGACCACATCTGATATACCATGTTTAAATTTGAGAATCACAATTTAAGAAGGAAATCAACAAATTGGAACACACTTAGAAAAAGGTTTAGAGCTAAAGGAACATCCATTTATATACCTATATGAAGAATCAGTATATATGATATATATGTATATATAATACATAGTATATATTCTCTTCTATGGATATGCAATGGATATGCTTCTAACAGTTGAAGGCAAACTTCCTACCCCATCCCTGGAACTACTGAGTTCACAAAACAACTAACAATTTGTGAACCAACACATAAAGCAGCTCATTGAGCAATGAAAGAATAGGAGAATATCATTATCGTTCTATGAAAGGGAAAAATCACTGTGTTATACAATGTATCCTAAATTGTTATTTTTGTAAAGCAGAAACCACTCCCCTCAGATGGACTGGTAGTGAATCATTTGTAATCCGAAATCTATCCCTCCCTCACCAGATTTCTTCCTGATCACATGAGATGATTGAAAGGATTCGCATATATCTAAGGTTAACCTAAGACCACTCTATGAGGTGAAGATTGTCAATTAAGATATGTGATGGTTTTTCAAGCCCCCTTTCCTCTTTTGTAAACCTCTTTCCCCACAAACCAGACCACCACTAACAACAGATGCAAGCACAGTGTGTGCTGCATACACTTTCTTTGATTCTCCTGAGCCCCCAGTTGTGGCAGGACTTATCCTCCCTTCCTAGGCAGGTCTGGAACATTTCCTGGTTCCTGTCCCTTTGCCTTTCTTACTAAAATGTTTACAAGGGAGTGGATGCTATGAGGTAATTCACGGCTAATGTGATTATAGCCAAGTAAGAGATGTGTTGTCTAAATATCAGGAAAGTATTTATAATGCAAATGTACTCTATAACTTGGTTTTATCTAAGTTGGAAAGGTCATTAGCCAAAACCCAAAGTTGGGAAGCTCTACTCCATTCTTCATCTAACATGAAGACCTTGAGTCTGGACTCCAGTTATTTTGGTCTTTTTAGCTCAATGAACACAAAAGGTACAAACCTTCCAGATCATGTCTTAATCATCATGCAAAACAGTGTTCTCATACAGCAGTGGTCTTAAAACAAATATAGAATAATCAGAAATGTAGCAAAAGCTATAAACTCTGGCTTAAACTTGTCAGGAAGTGTTTACTTGTTTTCATCAGCCACACCAAGGAAGAAAAGAAAAATCACATGACTAAACAGACAAACAAAAATGACAAACAGAGGAGCTAAACGGTACTAAAAACCGGCTGAGGTTTTTGCAAAGCTCATAAGCTCACCTTATGGAGCGAAGCCTATCAAAACAGATGACACCCACATAAACCCCCACATAAAAAAGCAGAAAACCAAGATTAAGCCAAGACTAGAAATGGGCATTTAGGGACCCCTGGGCCTCGTGAAAGGCAGAAGTCAGGCTGGCATCCCCAGCTGCCTAACAGAAAGAGTCATATATTGGCTAAGTTCAAAAAGTCAGTCCAGACTTTTTCCTCCACTCCCAGTAAGGCAGACTGCTGCAAACATTAAATGTTTATACTGATCCTTACATTGCTTCTTATCTGACAGTTACTTTGTGCATAACACAGCTCTGGTGTCCAAAGAGATATAGGAGGATGCTAATGAGATGAGATTCCCATAAAGGGCACTGAAGCATCCTTCTAACAACCCCTGGAGCATCCCACAATTTTTGGAAGGGATTAGAGAGTAGTCCTGTACACCTCTGATCCATTCCTCTCCTTTTTTGACATAATAGTAGCAACAACATGCAGGCAGCATTTCCAGCAATGACAATACAAATACAAGAATCAGGGGGGAAAAGTCCACCTCCAGCATGAATACAACACTGCCATCAATGAGAGTGGTTAACATGTACTATGTGCCAGATGTTTTCCTGTTCCTACTAAATGAAATATGGCATTAAAATTCCACAACAATCCTATTTTGCAATTGAAGGAAACAGGTCCAAAAATGTTAAAATTCTTTGTCCAAAATCAAACAACTAATAATTGCAAAAGTAAGTCCTATTTTTAGCCTCTGAATTCTACTGACATCCCAATGTCTATACAAACTTATCCCAGTACAAACCCTTGTGCTTCTCCAATATTCCATTTTCCCCTAATGTCCCACTTCTCTCTCAATATTATAGGACATTTCCTTATGCACTCCTGCCATTTATTGGGCCTAAGTGACATCTGAATGTCCTACAATGCTTGAATTCATTTCTAAATATCAGGAAAGTGTTGATAATGGATCTGATCTCTCCCATCCCAGCCCATGATCCCCTTGCCTGCAATGTCCCCCATCTGCAGCCTCAAATCACACTTCACACTTCACACTTCCTCATTCATATTTGCTCCAGCTAGTAGCCTGGAGCGAATGTTTCCATTCACTATGACTATTCCTGCATATCTGCTGAACACACCCTTTACATCACATTTCCTGAAAATCTTACTTTCTCATATCACACATTAATCCCCTGCTGTCTGCACCATAAACAGCCATCTCGTGATGGCCTGCACTTAGCCAACGTGCCCTCTCTTACCCCTCTGCTAAGTGTTTTTTTTTTTTTTACCAAATATTGATCCTTTTAGCCCCTTCTTTCCTCAAAGTAATCAGTCTGGTTTTATTTCACCCTGTCCTTGCTCAACTTATTAAAATTTTCACCTGATGCATTTAAATGAATTTTGAAATATGGTATCACCTATCATTTTCATGGTGATCAAATATTTTTAAAATTTTTAGTACAGTTATGGTGAAATAGTGCTTTCACATAACATTTCACATTTTTGTGGTTAAAAAAATGATAAAAACTTTCAGATTGTCTATGCAAATTGAATTCTATTGAAATCAAGTCTACAAATCATTTTCTATTAAAATTCATACTATTTTTCTTGACAATTTGATTTCCTTGAATCTATACTAGGCAAATATTTAGAAAGTCCTATTAGACATGGTCCTTGCACCTCTATATCTGTTCAAATATACACATCTTTCAAGGCCCAAATCCACCTCCATGAAACTTCAAGGCTACAATGAGTTCCCCCTCTTCCAGATTTCTAACATACTTAATGTTTATGCATTTTATTCCTGGCATTGCTGGTAATTCAGGTATTCAAATTTAACAAAATTTTATGATTCAGTGGACTAGGAGCTATGTTAGTACTGAGAGACAAAGGTAATAAGAAATAACTGGACTGGGATTTAGCTCAGTGGTAGATCACTTGTCTCACAAGCTCAAGGCCCTGAGTTCAATACCCAATACCCTCCCCGCCCACACACACACACACACACACAGTGAAAGAAAGAAATTACCATTATCTTAGTAAGTCCCCTCCTGTCCTTTCTCCCCAATAGGGTTGATGTTCCCTTAAAGGAAATGTCCGAGGATTTTTAAAATTTTTACATCTGAAGATTCTAACACAGGTCTTATAAAATTGGAGCATGCATTCAGCTATTTCCTAAACATTTCACTGATGTATTCATTTAATGGTACAATGTGATATTATCAATCCAGAATTCTTAAATGAAAAAGTATCCTCATGTTAGGCTGATGTCAACTGACATTGTCCCAACCTTGGATAATCAGACTTTGATTGATGGATAATTTGGGATGAACTTAACTTCAGGGTGAATATTAATTAACCCATAATTCCTCTTATGTCTGCCACTTTTAAAAAATGGTTTTCCTAAGGAAAAAATTAAAGTCTAGAGAAAAAACATACTTCCAGAAATAATTATTTCTATATAGTTCTATAGAAGATATATTTCTATCTAAAATGCAATTAAATTTCAGATGATAATAGAAACGCCAATCATTTGTTAAGGGCCTCTGTCAATATTATTTGCATTTTATAGATGAGGCAACTGAGCCTCTAAGAATTTAACAAATGATGAGAGTAGTAAGTGGTGATCACAAATTAATTTTTAAGTCTCTTCCCACTGCACTGTTCAATTTCTCTAATATATGTATGGAAATGTTTTAGAAATAGATCTTTCAGGGCAAATTCTTTCTGTGTACCTCAAAATACCTCAGAGTTACTGTAAGTCACTCAAGGACAAGAAACAGAACGACTTCTTGTTCAAAGGTTACCTTTCCCTTTGAGCTCTGCCCACCTTCACTCCCAGCAGATCATTTATATTACAGACACTTTTTCCAGCCTTCATTTCCTGGGTTCTCTGACTTGGTTCACTATGAAAAATGTCTCCTAGTGGAAAGGATAGACCAAGGGAAAGGTGGTGTGCAAACACAGACCTTTCAAGGTCCATGAACTTGAAGGATCCCAATAGAAAATATGGTCCCAGCAAGAAACAAAGGAACTCCCAGATTAGGATAATTCAAAGGAGGTTTAATAAGGAGATTACTTATAAATAATGTATTTCCCTTGTGAATAAGCAAGTTTTCTTGTAAATAACTGCTATTCTCCCTCACACTTGAAGGGACAAGGAGAAGAAGATCCAAGAAGGAGAGAAGGCCACCTTAGGAGAAGCAGTGGAGCCATCCCAACAGGATCTCAAAGGGGTGGAGCCTGGGGAATAAACACCCTGGCCTCACTCTCTTCCGTCTCTGATTCCCTGCCAGAGGAATTGGCCAAACTCAATGGGAGGTTTTCTTCTGAGGGCACAGGAGCCCACTGATAGAGTTCATAAAGGGCATCCTTTCCAGGCAGGGAACGGGACAGGAAACTGTGGAGAAAGGAGAAGAATGTATTAGGTGGAGTGAACGGGAGATATGTGGCAAACGTAGTAATAAGAGTCATCCTCAATTATTGGCCAGGTATCGTGTTTCACATAGAGAATAGAAATACTTAATAGTCAAAGGTTAATATTATGAATGGATATTAAATTCAAAATAAGAAATGCCTAATATACAGAATCCCTAGTAAAATGTATACATATTTTTCTATGAAGTATTAACATGTATATTAGCATGAAGACTGAACCAGCATTAACAAATCTCTACACTGATTTCCTGATGTTTAGAAATATACAAGATGCCTAGCATTAAAACTATGGAATTGTTGACCATGGCATATATAAAAGTGGTGCTTGTTTTGTGTTATTAACACCTTGGAAGAGATTGTATTTTAGTAGGAGACTTTGTAGTGTGTGTGGAGGGGTGCGTGTGCATGAAGTGTGATGAGAACAGCATATCAGACCTTGAGAGTGAAAAATCAATTAAATGGCATAATTATGTTCACTGTACTTACTGAGAAAGGGTTGTTATAATAGACATATGAAAGCCTCTGATATACCATAAAGTTTTACGTACCCATATGCCTTTTATTATTGTCTACTTAGGTATAGGAGCACTCTCCAATACCTTTAACCCCTCCCTTCCATCTTTCCCTATTCTATGTTAATAGACTGTGCTCTTGACAGAGAACACCCCTTTGTTGTAACCTTTGGACCTGATTGGTCCAGGAGTATATTTAAGTTTCTGCACTTTCTGGAATAAACGGTGTTTCTGCTTCTCGCTCCAGTGTTTCTGCATCTCACTGGGGCAGAGCAGATCTTTGCCTACACCCCGGGGTCTGGGTGCAGTGGCCCCACGAATCACCACCATCCAGAGAGACCTCATATAATCTTCTTCCCCCAAGACACCTTTTCTCGGATCTCTGGACCCCAACTCGTTGAGAGGACCCACGTGGCGCGAACCCCTTGAAGCAATATTTAGGTATATCAGATCTTCCCACATCTGGGAGCAAAGATGGCTCATTTTCCAAAATATCTACCACAGACCTTGACATATAGTACATGCTCAATAAAGTTCATTGATAAATAGATCCAAGCCAGTATTTTCCCAATATTTAATAGGATTAATTCATGCCATGATCTCTAACACAGTGAAGAAACAAAGACAAAAAGTCAAGGTATATATCCAAAGGATTTAAAATCAGCCTACAACAGTAACACAGCTACATCAATGTTTATAGTTGCACAATTCACAATAGTGAAGCTATGGAGCCAAAATAGATGCCCATCAACAGATAAAAGATTTTTAAAAATGTGGTATATATACACAATGGAGTATTAGTCGGTCATAAAGAAGAAGAATGACTTTATGACATTTGCCAGTGAATGGATAGATCTGAAGACTATCATGCTAAGTGAAATCAGCCAATCCCCCCAAAAAACAAAGGTCGAGTGTTCTCTCTAATATGTGGAAACTAACCCAGAATGAGGAGGGTGAGGACACAAGTGAAGTAGACAAAGGAAAATGATGGGAAGGGAGGGGGAGTGGGAAAAGCAGACAGTGGAGTGAATCTGACATAACCTTGTTATGTGCATATATGAATATACCACAATGAATCTCACCATTGTGTACATCTATAATAATTAATTTTTAAAAAAATTATGTTTAAATGGCAGAGAGATCAATAGAGAGAAGGAAGAAGGGGTTAGGGAGAGAAAAGTGGAGGAGAGGTACTGAATTCTGAATTAGAACAAGACATATTCCATGCTGGTATAATTATGGCAATGGATTGATTCTACTGTCATGTTCTAAAAAGAATCAATAAGAAATATGTTACGGTTTAGATGTGGTGTCCCCCAAAAGCTCACATGTAAGACAATGCAAGAAGGTTCAGAACCTAGTCAGTAAATTAATCCCTTGATAGGGATTAACTGAGTGGTAACAAAGTGGCAGGGTATGGCTGGAGGACATGGGAATTGTGGTGTGGCTTGAGGATATATATTTGTATCTGGCCAATGGAGTCTCTCTCTTCTTTCTGATCATTATGTGAGCTGTTTCCCCTCTGCCACATTCTTCTGCCCTGTTGTTCTTGCCTCACTTGGAGCCTTGAGGAATAAAGCCAACTGTCTATGGATTGAGATCTCTGAAACGTGAGCCCCTAAATCAACCTTTCCTCCTCTATAATTGTACTAGTCAGGTCTTTTAGTTGCAGCAGCAAAAAAAGACTGACTAAAACAAAATATTTTAAAAAGTCAAGTAATTTGCATTAAATGTGCCAGAGTATGCTATAAAGCAAATACATTTTATGGAAATCCTTCAGAAAGCATGAGCCAGAGAAGGTGCAAGTGTGTGCAGTAAGAAACAGGAAGGAGAGTGTATCAAATCCTGAGAAAAAGTAGTACCCTTGCCAGCCTACATACTCTTAGGAAAGGCATAAGTGCAAGTATATGTCTGTCCTAAGCCCATCTTCCTTCCAGAGGTCCTTCCTCCCAAAGAGCCACCCACCCATCCCCAATCAGCCATGCCCTTGCACGACTTCAGCCAGGGCTTTTTTGTTGCTGGCTGTTAAAACTGAAATCTTTTATGGTGTATATAAGCCAGAGGTGACACAATTAAATGAAACAATTTGTCATATAAAATTTACATCAGCAGGAATTAAATGTCAAATAACTTAGGATTGACAGCCTCCACTGAGTCATAAAGACTTTAAATTAGTCTTATGAAGGGTATTCTCATACAGTCCCTAATAAACTTCTCTCTACCTAAGACTTACTTTCCAAAGTGCCAAAAGGAGAATGTCAATGATAAGGTTGCCATATCCCTCACAAAAAATTGAATAGAGATTTAAAAGTCATTCTTTAGTAAATGTGAAGCTTTCTCAATGAAAAAAAAAATAAAGCAGAGTAGAGAATATGGTTATAAGGAAAGTGCAGCACTAAGAAAATTTAAATGCTATATTTGTTTCAATTTTTGGCCTTGGGATCAATCACACCACTTCTATTATTTACAGGTAACACTAGCACCTAGTCCTATTGTGTGCAGCAATTTTTTCTTAATTGAGCCCATTTTCTAGAACAATTTTAGATTTATAGAAAAATTAAACAGAAAGTACAGAAAATTCCCATATACCCCTATCTCCTGCATCCACCCTCTCAGTTTGTTCTGTGATTTACATATTGTACTAGTATGGTACATTTGTAAGAACTGATGAACCAATATCAACATAGTATTATTAATTACAGTCCATAGTTTATATTGAGGCTCACTCATAGTGCTGTAGTTCTATGGATTTTGACAAATGTTTAATGTCATATATTTGCCATTAAAATATCATACCCAATAATTTCACTGCCTCAAAGAGTCATTTTTGTATGGAGCAAGTTTAAGGAGTAAGTAAAAAAAGCGGTGTTTTTTTTTTGACCTACAAAACTATAGGTAAGCCAGGTATGGTGTTGCACACCTGTAATTCCAGTGGCTAGGGAGACTGAGGCAAGGGCATTGCAAGTTTGAAGCTAGCATAAGCAATTTAGCAAGGCTCTAAGCAACTTAGTGAGTCCCTGTCTCAAAATAAAAAATAAAAAGAGTTGGGATGTGGCTCACTGGTGAAGCACCCTTAAGTTCAATCCCTGGTTCAAAAAAAAAAATGTAGATTAATGTCATCTTGTAGTAGTAGTAGTTCTCATCCATTCATTTATTCCACATAATACTAAGTACTGGAGATACAAAGATAAATAATATGCTCCTTACGTCTACTAAGCACTGGAAAAATGCATATTAATGATAACAATGGATGACTATGATCTTCATAATAGAGATCTCTGAAGTATACTAGCAATTTACAAGCATCATTATTTAACGTGTTCCTGCCAGAGTTAGGTAACTGCCATAAATGAAATGTTCTCAAAGTCCCATGTGTTAAAAGTTTGGTCCTTAGATTGGAAAGTGGTGTTGTTGCATAATAGTGAAATAGTTAAGAGATGAAATCTAGTGGTAAGTCTTCAGGTTATTGAGGGTATCCTCTTTTAGACTCCCTGGCTATGAGGTGAGTGGATTTGTTCTGCCACATGTGTCCACCATGATGTGCTGCCTCAGTAAAGGCCCAGAACAATGGGGCCAATCAGTCATGTACTGAAATCTCTAAAACTCTCTAAAATCATGAGACAAAATAAATATTTTCTCTTTTTAGAAATTAATTATTTCAGATACTTTTCTAGTAACAGAACACTATTGAACAAAGAAGTATGGCTTGGGCACCATGTAGAGGTTTGGTAAAGAAAATGCAGAAAAATATTTGGCCCAAGATTTCTAACTTGAGTGAGTAGATTAATAATAGTCCCATATATTGAGAATAGTAATAAAAGTGAATTATATAATAGTCCCATATATTGAGAATAGTAATAAAAGTGACTCTGTTCAACAAGAGTCAATGAGTTCAGATTTAATTGTGCTGCAGTTACCTTACCTGAGGATCATCCAGGTGGTAGTTGAATACTCAAACTGATTGCTTAGCAGAGATGATGAGGTGCACACACACACACACACACACACACACACATACACAAATAATCAACAAAAGCTTCATCAAAATGATCTGGGAGAAGCTGGGATCTATCTTGGGAGAATATGTAGAATGAAAAGAAAACTGATCCCAAAGACAAGTCCTCCCAAGTACAGAATCTTAAATGGAAAAGGCATGAGTAAATTCTAGAGTAGGAGAAGCAATCACAAAGGGTAAAGAAAAGAAGTGGTCAGAAGATCAGAGGAAAAACAGAAAAGGGAATCATGCAAATAATGAAAGTAGAAAGCTACACAAATCATAGAGTAGTCGCCAATGTCAAATGGCACAGGGAGGTCAGATATGACAAGGGCTGAAAGAAGTCTGTTAGATTTGATATCAGAAGGTTACTGATGATCCTGTTAGAACAGCTTTCCACTGAGTGGAAGGACAGAAACCAGACTGCTGAGTGATGAGGAGAGTACAAACACAGTGGAAGGAGGGACAGCGTGAGAATGTCATGCCTTCAAGGAATGGAGAGGTAAAGAAGGACAAAAACAAAGTGACCATAGGGTAGAGGGAGAAATGCTTTTTAAGATGGGACATTTCACTCTGCTTACTGACCATAGGAAAGTAGCCAATAGAAAAGCAGAAAGATTGAGATTACAGTAAAGAGAAAGAAAAATTTATGGAGAAGCCTTGACAAATATAGGGGCAAAGGATTGAAGGTTATAAAAAAGGTAAATTCTTCTTTTGAAAATGGAAGAAATGTGGGAATCTAAACTCTGCTCACACTAGGAGTCAGGTTTAAAAATACATCTGAAAGATGCAGGTGGGCAGCAGGGAGCTGCTGGCAGTCTCTTGCATGCAAGACCACCCAACATCCAATGAAAGAGCTCCTCATAAGCAAAGAGTAGTGGGAAAGAAAGTTGTTGCACTGCATATGGTTTGAATTTTATCTAGTATAGAACATGAGTCCATACCTAAATAAATGATAATTTAACTATAGCCAGATAAACAATATATTGAAAAAAGAATACAGAATATATCAGAGCTAGGTAGGTCAGACCTTAAACTCCCAAAAGTTTAATCAATTGGTGCAAGTACTCTCCCTTCCAAGAGACAAATATTACAGCAGGCCAGGAGTTGTACCAAATTAATAGCAGACTAATGGGAGTTGATGTGTAAATCCTTCAACCCTTGATGGAGTAACATGAAGCACATATTCTGCACTGGCTCCAGAGTTACTCCTAAGTAGTTTTTAGCTCCAGTTAGTTACAGAGTAAACTTGTCTAGTAACAGACTTTAATGATTACCTTCCTGCCCTGTGCACTTTTTACTAATATTTCATGAGATCATCTCCCAAATAATCTACATATACTATAATCCTTGTCTCAGGGACTCATTTAGAAAGAATTTAAAGAAAGACATCTGTGATGTGGATTAATGTAGCAGCTGGGGGAGAAGGAGTCAGAGAGTTCATGGCTAATGGTCCTAATTTACTCAGTGATAACAGAAAACAAGGCCATCCTTGCAGAAGAAATTTGAGGGGTAGATAAAGTTTGTATAAAAAATTGATTAAGACACCAACTGGGGCCACAGAAGAGGACTGCAGAGAAGCACTGGAAAGGAAGCTAAAGTTGGAAACCACACCTGCATAGCCATGTGCTTTTCTCCTACCTATAGCATACAGCCATCTGGGAGCAGAAACAGAGAAGCAGATGGTTACATGGATCAAAAGTAGGAAGTTTGTGGAGAAAGGAGTAAGAAATTGCTCAAGCCAAGAGAGTGACCATAGTGACCCAGGAAAACCATGACTGGAAGGACATTGAAGGGGACAGGAGATAAGTTTGAAGAGTAAATGGAATGAGAAAAGTAAGAGGGCTGGAATTTTTGTTTAGAGATGGGAAAAATTATACATAACACTTAAGATACAGGTAAGTCCTAACGAGTGACAAGGACCAAGGCATGGCTAGCAGAGGGAAATATTGTCAATGCCCCAGAACCTAAAAATTCAACATATGTGGTCTGGTGACCATGAATTAAATTGTCCATAATATTCTATAGATATGGTATAGAGCTGCTTGATATTTGTCTATCATTTTTCATGCTTTTGGCTCCCATTGAGCCTTCAGAGAGGAGGAAGGATGTCATTTTTTTGTTTTTGCTACCCTTCTTTCAAGGCAGTTCTCTGGTGGTCTTGGACCAATCCAATTTATCACCCTTTATTATTTGTAGTTCTCAAAAATGATTGCGGAATATGCTTGGGAGTGTCACATTCTGGATAGTAAGAGCTTGATGGTGAAAGCCTGGACTCTGCTTCAGTCCCCCCTGTAAATAGAATGTCCTTTAACACTTTTGCCTATTGAGTACTGTTATTGCAGAGGTATAATACCAGGGTAAGCTACTTTCTGGGGTCGCTCAACTGCAATGCAAGTAGGGAACATGGAGTGGATTCCATCTGCCTTAGGTGCTTTCCTGAGCCTGGCGAGATGAGTTCAAAATGAATGCTAAATTTCTTTTACCCCTTTCTATCTATTTGTAATAATAAGTCTACTTCATGGAACTTGTATGTGTGAGTGTTCTGTCTTGGTGGACTAAGATATGTTTAAAACTAGTGTCTCTCTGTCTTCTCTCAAATGTAAGGAGTTGGAATTACATGCTATGACCTTCTGTTGTATTGATCTAACCATAACAAGGAAAATAAAATAAGCACTAAGAAGCCATTCAATGGAAAGGATTTCTGCAACAAGAACTCTAAGATGTCTTCCAGTTATGATTGTCTGATCTGCAAGGAACCCCATTTTCCAGCAACTAAATGCAAAATTCTTAATTCAAAAACTATATCATGTTCTATTACCTACAGGCCTAGCTCAGTGCTGGCCCCAGAAAATGCTCAATAAAATCATATTCCTGGGGTGAGCAAAAAATTTTAAATCCCCTGGGCTTGCAAATAGTAAGGCCAGATCACAATCTGCACACCACACACATTTTAAACAGAAGAATATTCCCTCCAGCTCCCTCATCCACTTCAACCTGCAGAGCTTTGAATTAATCAGCAGATCGAGTTGAGGCCCTGTGGCTTGCTGTAAGCAGACACATCCCTAATGCCACAAAGGCACTTCCCTTCCCCACTAGACTGTGCAGCATTTGGTAACAATAAATATTGCTAAAAGAACAAAAATCTCATCGACAACTCCAAGGCTGACAGGGCCTTAATCGGTGTGTGTTAATTCTGGACCTCTGATTCCCTCATCATTAATTGGCTATAAATGACATATTTGCCTGTGTGACAGAGAGTGAGGGGAGATACAGCTTAACAACCTTGGCATGCTTGGCCCTAGGGGCCCTGGGAGTCTGTGCAAGGATGATTATAAATACAAAAACTGCAATGGGCTTGCATACACTGACAGAGAAAATAATATACATGCTTCAAATGAAGGAAACTGTTGATACTATATATTCAGAATGCTTCCATGGAGGGGTGGGGTGACAGTTACCTGAGGAAGTAAAAATTCCATTATTAATATAATATCATCATCATTGTTTTCATGTCTACTACACTTTAAAAATTATAAGGTATTTTTATAAATTGTCTTTTAATCCTTTCTATTAAACCATAAACTATTCTTTCTTATATGCAGTACCCAAATCAATGTCATGTACATTTCAAACATTACATAAATACTAATGAATAAACTAATAAAAAATGGTAAAGTTAGATCAGCTTTACTGGTTCATAGGGTTGGTGTCCATATCTTAGATGAAGGAAAAGAAATGTAGAATATTTTAGGGATTTACTCAGAGTCACATAACTGATAGAGACTCAGTGCCAGGTCTTGTGGTACCAGATCTGTGTTCTATCTCCTATGCTCACTTATGAGAAAGTTTAACACGAATGTGGCAGTTAGGAATATAATTGACTCTGTGTGGGTTTGTCTCTGTGTCTTTTATTTTATCCCATTGGCCTACAAACCCACACAGATATAGTCAGCTAATCCTCACAAAGGTCCAAAAACATCTATTGGAGAAAATGCGGCCTGGTTAACATATGGTGCTAGGAAAACTGGTTATCCATCTGTAGAAGGAAAAAACTAGATCCCTCTCACTCTGCACAAAAGTGAATGCAAAGTGGATCAAAGATCTGGAAATTAGAAAGAAACTTTGGAATTACAAGAAGAAAATATAGGGGAAACACTCTAGTATATAAGAACAGACAAGAGTTTTCTCAGGAGGAATCCTAAAGCTCAGGAGATAAAAGCAAAATTTTAAAAATGGGATGGCATCAGATTAAAAAGCTTCTGCACAGCAAAGGAAACAAGAGCAGAAAAAATCTACAGAATAGGAGAGACTCTTTTGTCAGCTACTACTCTTACAGGAGATTAATATCCTAAATATATAAGGAACTCAAAAAAACAACAAACAAAACACAAATAATCAAATCAATAAATTGGCAAAAGAATTAAACAGACACTTTTCAAAAGAAATCCAATTAGCCAACAAATATATGAAAAAAATGTTAAATATCTCTAGAAATCCAGGAAATGCAAATTAAAACCACATTAAGTAAAATTTCACCTCACTGTCAAAATGGCAATTATCAAGAATACAAATAACAATTTTTTGGCAAGGATGTAGGAAAAATGGTACACTCATACATTATTGTTGTGACAGCAAAATAGTGCAAACACTTTGGAAAGCAGTATGGAGATTCCTCAAAATCTAGGAATGACACTACCATATTACCCAGCTATCTCACTCCTTATCATACATCTAAAATCAGCATACTATAGTGACATGGCCACTGTCAATGTTTATAGCAGCACAATCCACAATAGCCAAGCTATGGTAGCAACCTTGGTACCCTTCAATCGATGACTGGATAAAGAAAATGTGGTATATATACATGATGGAGTATTAGCCATAAACAAGAAATTATGGCATTTGTTGCTAAATGATGGAACTGGAGACTATCATGCTAAGTGAAATAAGCCAGATGCAGAAAGCCAAAGGTTGAATATTTTCTTGGATATATGGAAGCTAGTTCAAAAAATAAGGAGGGAAAAAAAAAAAAAAAGAAAAAGAGAGAGTGATGAATGGAAAAGGGAGGAGGTTCCATCAAAAAACAAGGAAGACTGGTGGGCTAGAGGAAGTGGACTGAGGGGAAGGAAAGAGAGATGCGATAAGAGAAGAACAGAAGAATAACCTAACTTTCCTATGTACATACATGAATATACCACAGTGAATCTCACCATCAGGGATATCCACAACACACTAACCAAAAAGAAAACAAATCTATAAAAGTAAATAACAGAAACATCAGCAAATTAGAGAGAGGGAGGTAGTAAGGAAGGGAAAGGGAAAATACTGAAGATTGAATTTAAGCAAATATTACATGCTTTTTAATTATGCCAAAAAGAATCCTATTGGTATGTAAGACCAAAAAAGAAACAATAAAAATAAATTTAAAAATAACTAAACAGACATTCTAAAAAGAAAAAATAAATGGCTAAGAAATATATTTTTTAAAATGTCCAACACATTCACCAATCAAGGAAAGGCAAGTCAAAACTACACTGAGATTTCATCTCGCTCCATTTAGAATGGTAATCATCAAGAATACAAAAAATAAATGCTGGAGAGGATGCAAGAGAAAAGAAAGATGCACTATTGATAGGATAATAAATTAGTACAACCACTATGGAAATTAGTATGGAATTTCCTCAAAAGACTATGAACAGACCCATCTATCCAACTCCTCAGTACTTATCCAAAAGAATGAAAGTCAGCTTACGATAGCAATACATAAAAACCTACAATAATAGCAGCCCAATTCACAATAGCCAAGTTATGGAATGAGCCTGTGTCCATCAACAGATGACTATATAAAGAAAATATAGTATATATACACCATAGAGTTTTATTCAGCATTAAGAATTAAATTATGTCATTCGCTGGTAAATGGATGAAATTGGAGAACACCATGCTAAATGAAATAAGTCAAACTTAGAAAGTTCAGGGTTGTGTGTTTTCTCTCTTAACGTGCAAACTAGAGAAAAAAAACGGGTGGGAAATCTCATAAAAACAGAAGAGAGACCAGTAAAGTAGAGGTAGGGGATGATGGGTAGGCAGGAGGGGACGAAAAAGGAAAGTAGTGACAAGTGAAATTGACCAAACTAGGTTCTGTGCAGGTACAAATATGTCACAATAAGTGCCATTATTATGTGTAAATATAATGCACCAATAAAAGATTTTTTCAAAGAATGTACTTGTCACAAAAATTGTTTAATGACTATTTCCTAATTATTGTCAATAGTACATTCTCCAGACAGATTCATGCAAAGCACTTAACTCTGCTGAGCTCCATAAAAGGGAAATTTTCCCCAGACTCTTATCTCTGTAAATGAAGCTGTGATTTCCTACTGGCTGTGGTATGTGGGGACCTTGGCTCTTCAGGACAACCATCCACAGAGCATTGTGCTCTCGTGAAGCCCAGAGTAGCACTAGGGCTCTATAGACCTTGTTGGTTGTAGCATATAGAGATAAGTTTACCCCTTTGGTCCTTCCTTACTAAAGACTCTCTCTACTATGGCTCTTCCTGGCTCCTGTAACAGGATACTCTGGAATTCCCCATTTGCTCCAAACAGCTTTGCTTTTTAGCACTTCCAAATATAGTCAGGATTCTCTTGCTGTACTGCAAAAACCCATTAAATGCCATTGCTACTGTGGGTTCCATTTATTCTTTAGGCTCTAAGATCTATTAGTCTGCATTTTTTAAGATATGGATTGTTGGGCTGGGGTTGTGGATCAGTGGTAGAGCGTTTGCCTCGCATGTGTGAAGCACTGGGTGCAATCCTCAGCACCACATAAAATAAATAAATAAAGGTATTGTGTTCATCTACAACAAAAAGAATAAAAAAGAAAAAAGATATGGATTGTTGAGTATCCATAATCACACAACTTGATCCTTTCTGAAACATTAATGTCACACTGAATGTAATAAAATTCCCAAAGAAACCTGGATAGAATGAATGTTTTCCCATCTAAGACTCAGTCTGGAATCCCTGGTTTGGTGGCTAAATGAATGCATTTATCACAATCTGCCCACTGAAGGTTGACACTGGATCTTTTTGATCCCAAATCACAAAGTAATGACAAACTAAACGTCTATTGTCAGAGAAATGTGAGAAGAGATTTCATTGATGGCCTCCAAGAGCCCTTGCACTTGACAGAAGGGGGCTGACTTTACAGAAGTATTCAGCATTACCCAGGCCCCTGGATTATCTGAACTGTCCCTGTTTCCCCTGTTTTTTTTTTTTTTTATTCATGTACTTATAATGTTTTGCTATCCAAGCATGTATTTCTCTTCTGATAATATCACCTAGGTTTTACTGGAAAGGCCCTTCCCCATTCACAGGTCAGCATGATGTCTGGATGGAATTTAATCCATCACTTAGAGCTCCAGGAATCGATATGTGACCAAACAGAATGTTCCATCCTGTGAACAAGAGACAGCTTCAGAAGTAGGCAGTCCCAAGTGGGTTAAATTAGACTCAATCCATGGACACTTGCTGAAACTATTTAGAAAAAGGAAGTCATGCTCATCTTGGTAAAGAATAAATTTAGAACTCCTATGGGTCATATTGCCTTTGGGAGTGAATGGCCTGATTGAAAATTAAATCAAAGTAAAATAAAACAGAGTCAAAAATGGAAAACAGAATCTTAATGCTGAGGGATTCTTTAACCTAATTTTTAAATGCCAACAAATGACTCAAGAATCCACACTAGGAAACAAGAGCTATATATACATCACCTATAGCTAACTTAATGCACATATATTCAACAAATTATACATTCAATAGCTATTTGTCCAGTACAGTTTATTAGCTAGCTTCATGTGGCTATTGAAAACTTTAAATGTATCTAATCCAAATTGAAATGTCCTGCAAGTGTGAAATGAATACCAAATTTCAAAGTCTTACTGTGAAAAAAATATGAAAATGTCTCAATAATTTTGTATTGACTGCATGTTGGATATACTGGAATAAATACAGTAGTTTTTAAATTAATTCCAATTGTTTCTTTTTTTTAATATAGCTACCAGAAATCTTAAAATAATTTATAAGACTTTTTTTCAATTTTATGGAGTAAGAACTTTGATATTCGTTTCCAATTAATCCCCTAAAGCCTACATGATAGTTCTTAGACATATTCTAACAGTAAAGTGACTATATATTTTATCCTTAAAACTTAGACACTCTGAGACTGAAACAGGTGTATACCAGAACTATTATGGGAAAACAAAGATGTCTAGTTACCAGGCTAAGATTCCTCTCCTATAATTTGCATTTTTCTAATACTCCCTTGCAATCCCCACACAACCATTATCCTATATTAATCAAAATCAGCATATCACTTTGAAAATTTATGTTTTTTCTTATGCAATTATTTAAATTTAGCTTTTCAGATCTTTTATTGATTTTGTTGTGAAGAATAATTTTTTCTAATATGTCTTTAGTTATTATCCACTAAACTGATAAATGTAAATTAAGTTTCTATGATGATGCTAACATTGTGTCTTCTAAGGATGTACATTCTTCCTGTCAACATGGCACTAGTTCTGTCTGTCTTTCTGCAAATGAATGCTATGTGTTTTCTTTCTTCTGCACATTGTTGGCACACTGCCAATCTTACACAATGGAAATATCTTCAAAATTTTCACAACTGAAAGTGGATTACCCCTTTGAATAGAAATATAGATACTGCGACATTCCCAGGGTAATATCACTAAATATCTCCCTAATATCAATATTTTATAAGAGCAACTCTTTACCATATCATGGAGGTTCTACATGCATCCTTATACACACTACTCTTGGTCCACTAAGACCTGAAATACATACAAGGAAGGAAAAATAAAGACCAATTTTCCAGCCCCCAGAGATGTATTAGAAAACATTATAATACAAATAGCAAAAGTAGAGTCCATGATGAGGCCTCGCTTACAGAAAGCCAGGAGAAAATAACCACACCTCACAAGGGAGCAGAGAAAGCCTAACTGTAACTGAATAACTTTTTTTTTCTTTTTTTGATTTTTGTTCTTTTTACATATATGACAGTAGAGTATATTTTGACATATTTATACAAACATGGAGAACATCTTCTATTTAGGATCCCAGTTTTATGGTTGTACATGATATGGAGATTCACTGTGGTGTATCTGTACATGTATATATGAAAGTTAAGTCAGATTCATTTCACTGTCTTTCCTATTTCCTGTCCCCTACCCTTCTCTTTTTTTTTTTAATATTTTTTTAGCTGTAGATGGATACAATGTCTTTATTTTATTGCTTTGTACGTGGTGCTGAGGATCGAACTCAGGGCCTCAGGCATGCGAGGCAAGCGCTCTACCGCTGAGCTACAATCCCAGCCCCCCCTACCCTTCTCTTTATTCCCCTTTTTCTAATATATTGAATTTCTAGTCTTCCTCTCCACCTCCCTTGTGTATTCACATCCACATAATCAGAGAGAACATTCAACCTTTGGTTTCTTGGGATTGGCTTATTTCACCTAGCATAATAGTCTTTGGTCCATCTATTTTCTGGAAAATGTCATGAAGTAATTCTTTATTATGACAAAGTAATATTCTACTGTGTATATATACTACACTTATTTATCTATTCATTTGTTGAAGGGCACCTAGGATGGTTCCATAGTTATTGTGAATTGTGTTCCTATAAACATTGATGTCACTGTAGTATGCTATTTTTAAGTCTTTGGGGTGTATAGCAAGGAGTCAGATAACTGCGTAGTATGGTGGTTCTATTCCCAGTTTTTTGCAGAATCTCCATACTGCTTTCCAGAGTGGTTGCACCAATTTGTAGTCCCACCAATAATGGATGAGTGTACCCTTTTCCCCACACCCTCACCAACATTTATTGTTACTTGTATTCTTGATTGTTGCCATCCTGACTAGAGTGAGATGAAATCTCAATGTAGTTTTAATTTGCATTTCTCTAATTTCTAGAGATATTGAACATTTTTTCATATATTCATTGACCATTCATATTTCTTCTTCTGTGAAGTATCTGTTCAGTTCCTTTGCCCATTTATTAATTGGATTATTTGTTGTTTTTTATTTTGATGTTAAGATTTTTGAGATCTTTATATATTCTGGAGATGAATGCTGTATATGAGGTGTATGTGGCAAAGATTTGCTCCCATTCTGTAGGCTGTCTCTTCATGCTGTTTATTGTTTCCTTTGCTGTGAAGAAGCTTTCTAGTTTGATATCATCCCATTCATTGATTCTTGATTTTACTTCTTGTACTTTAGGAGTCTTTTGGAGAAAGTCAGTTACTAAGCCAACATAATAAAGTCTTGATTCTACATTTTATTCTAGTAGGAGTAAGGCTTTGGGGGTAACGCCTAGGTCTTTGATCCACTTTGAGTTTTGTGCAGGGTGAGAGAGAGGAGTCAAATTTCATTCTACTACATATGGATTTCCAGTTTTCCCAGCACTATTTGTTGAACAGGCTATTTTTTCTCCAATGTATGTTTATGGCACCTTTGTTGAGTGTGAGATAACTGTATTTATATGGGTTTGTCTCTGTCTTCTTTTCTGTTCCATTAGTCTCCATGTCTGTTTTGGTGCCAATACCATGATATTTTTGTTACTACAGCTCTGTAATATAATTTAAGGTCTGGTACTGTGAAGCCTCCAACTTCATTTTTCTCACTAGAGATTGCTTTAGCTATTCTTGGTCTCTTTTTTTTTTTCAAATTAATTTCATGAATGTTTTTTTCTATTTCTATGAAGAACATCATTGGAATTTTTAGGAACATTATAGGAATTACATTGAATCTGTATAGTGCTTTTGGTAGTATGACCATTTTGACAATTCTGCCTATTCAAGAACATGGGAGATCCTTCCATCTTCTAAGGTATTCTTCAATTTATTTCTTTAGTGTTCTGTAGTTTTCATTATGAAAGTCCTTCACCTCTTTTGTTAGATTGAATCCCAAGTATTTTATATTTTTATCTTTTATAGAAGTGTATAAATATGAGGATAAAGGGTCTTGGGGACCATCTTAGGAATTTTCCTATCACATTCATAGTTTTCCTTGAAAATAAAAATATTCCTGGGTATATTTTTTTCTGCTATGGCTAATGAGAAATTAATAGAACAGTTTTAATGCAAAAAAAGAGGCCTGGTATACTCCATAAATTAATGTGTTTCAGTAGCTCAACATGGATGAATGGAAGAATTAAATCTTCACACAGCACAGTAGAAATACTTTCCCAAGTGCAAAATATCAAACAACTGAAATTACAAGCCATCAGTGCTGTATTCACCTTGTAAGTGGTCATTAGCTTCAAGAAAGCATTATCAGCCATATTAAATTAATAGTATGATTCTAAATGTTATTAGAATAGTAACTGAATTATTTGAATAAAATTGATACGTTCTTTCCCTTTAAAGCTCTTTTAGAGTCAAAAATTGCAAGCACCTCAAGTTTGTATTTAGAATACATGTGTGTGCCAGATAACACAGTAATAGAAAAATGTGATACTTTACTCAAGCTTAAGAAACATTCCATTTAGTTTGTTTGAAAATCCAGATGCTATAGCATTCCAGGGTCTAGGGACATTTTTCTTAGTCTGAAAAGTAACAATTAGCATGTGAGTATTTCATAAACTCCACTTTAGTAATAATATATTGAGATGAATAACTAAAAGGTAGGGCTGGGGATGTAGTTCAGTGGTAGAAGACTGACTTAGCATACATGGGGCCTTGAGTTTGATTCCCAGTACCACCACCAAGAGAAAAAAAATCCTTGAACCTAAAATATTCTCCACTTTCTATGAATTTCATTGCCCTGTTGCTTCCCACCATCCTGTGAATCAACAGAATGAGGACCAAGCCTAAAATAAAGCGGTCATTGCTTGGCATTGAGTTTCAAATTGTATTTTTCAAGTCTAGAGTAAAACAACAATTCTGAAAGTCTATTTGTGTTGAGAGAAAATGATGTTCCAGATTCCAAAAGCTTCCCTCTCTATATCAAGTGCAAAGTTTGGGGTTTAAGGGTAAAACCATGTGTAGAAAAGAATGAAGACAGCTACTCAGGAAGGAAGAGACAGACCGTTTCATTGTTAAGAGAAGGTGATAGAGAGATCCAGAAGAGGAAGTACAAAACTGAAGTTCAACAGTTTTTTCACTCTATATTTGCCATCCAAAGCTCAGAGGTGGGAAGAGGAAGATGGGAGGAGAGTAAAAAAACCTCCAGGTCAGGAGGGTATCTAGAACACTGAGGGGGGTACCCCCATCTCCCTGGGGTTAGCAAATGGAAAGACCTGTCTCTTAGAGAAATGCTGTCTTTGGAAATTGGTTGGGTCCAACCAGGGGACAGGAGAGACAGAGCATCTATGGCAAAGGGAGGCATTTAGAAGGTGAGCCTGAGAGAAGGTTCCAGAGCATCATACATCAATGGTCTAAAAGAAACCCAACATTGTGACAAGGAAGCAGCAGATTGTCTAGGTACTTAGGCAAACCAAGTTTTGGCCTACTGTTGGTTAAAACCAAAAAGTTCATCAAAATTCCCACATCCATAAGAGTTCCTCAGAACCATTATTGAACTGACAGAAAAGGAGAGTTGTTTAATGTTTCTAAGGAGCCTCTCATGCTATTTTGTAGATTCTTGGCATCTTGTGATATCCATATTCTAAGGAGAAAGAAACTTAACACTAGAAAAGGCAACTTAACAATAGAGAGAAAGTTCAGACGGATGTCATGTGACTGCTGGGGCTCCCCTAGAGCTCCATCATCTCCACTGGGCTCCTGTCAACCAGATGTCTTTAGTGTAAAACTCTCCAGGCCCCTAGAGCTGATTGGATATGACAAGGCTGCCACCAGTGTGCCAACCAGCAGAGGGCTTTTCTTGAGAACCTAGAGATTCCTGTTCTTGAAGTCCTTGAGGATCCTAAGGATTACTGATAGAGGATTCACTAATTGTACTCACAAATTCTCTTCCTCTTTCTCTTTTTTTCCCTTTCCCATTTAAGATTGGCTAAACTCCATAATAAACTTCATTTTTCTATCTTGGACTCTGGAAAATGAGACAAGGCCTCGTGCATCTCAGATCTTTCTAGAGGCCTCTTTTCCCACCAGAGCCCAGTAAGATGAGCTGGAAATAAACTAGAGGACCCCCCCTCCCTGGCAACACTGCTCCTATATTTCTCCATTTTGTAGTCTGTGGTATGAGAGGGTTTGGTCCTTTCAGGCCATTATAACAAAAATATCACAGACTGTCACTTAGAAATGACATGAATTCATTTCCCATAGTTCTGGAGCCTGGGAAGTTCAAGACTAAGGTGCAGGCAGACTCAGTGTCTGGTAAGAGCCTATGTTCTGCTCCACAGATGGCCACCTTCTCACTGTGTCTTCCCATTATGAAAGGGTTAAGAGTTCTCTGAAATTCCATTATAAGGGCACTAATCCCATTCATAATGCTTCCATCCTCATGAACTAATCATGTTCCTAAGGTTCCACCTCCAAAATAGCATAACATGGGGGCTATGACTTCAAAATATGAATTTTGAGGAGACACAAGTATGAAGTCTCTAGCAGAGAGATACGAGAACAAAGTAAATCTTTTCAACCATAGTCCTCAAAGTACAGACTTCTTTTCACTCGTCTGGCAGCTGCTCAAGTTCCTAAAGTAAACATGCAAATGATGCCTGGATGTATATGAACACCTCCAGATCTTTTTTCTTTCTGGTGTAGTTGATACAAAATAGGCAGTCACACATGTTTGCATAATGAATAGATGACTTGGGGTTAGGAAAACTTCTCTGTGCTAGGGACTTGATGGTCTTGGGGGTTCACTTGAGACCCCTTCCTGTATAATGGTGGTTGTTTTTACTGCCCCCCGACTCCTTTCCTGATAAAGCTTCATAGTCCCTCTAAGTTTATTCTGGCCTAAAATATTAGGATACTTAATTGACCTGATGATGTTCTTGTCATAGTCTGGGAACCAAAAATGATGGCATTGACATTGTTCAAAAGTATAATGAATTGCACTTCCTGAAATATGATTCCCTCTTATCAACCCCCTCACAGTTCAGCTTCTCTTTGTAAATGGTACAGCCCATTATCCAGAAAAATCATTAGCTCCTTTATCAAAAGGGGCAAAAGGAAGAAATTTTGATGTTTTCCTTTAGGGAGACTGTTCGCTTCTTGTAGCTTCTTATAAGTTTGCAATAAATAGCACTTACTAGTGAACACCATTTAACGTCCCCGGATGTATTTTCTTACACTCATCATCTTGGCATCTAATATTTCATACACATCCATGTGTGTACTCCCCATTGCCTAGTATTCCCACATCCAATTTAAAGAAATCACAGTGAAACAATTTTCCTAGAAAATAGGGGGAAATGAGGAATGCCATCTTCATATGACTAACACAAAAGGAAGCAATAAATATTAAGTAAGATGAAATGTGATTCCACCATAAAGGCCCTGACTATGGAAGCAACATAGACAAGCTTCTGTAGACTTAATTACCAGAAATTCTTGTCAGCAAAATATCTCAGACAAAAATATTTCCTCTACTCCCTAACCTATGAACATAACTCTGATAAAAAGGAATCTTTTTAAATCCAGTTAAAAGGAAGAAAACTAACTCTACATTTTAGTTCTACTGTTCTTTAATTATTTTCTTTTCAAATACTCTCATCTATTTTCACTTCAAATATCTCACACCCATAGTCAAACCCCATCAGAAACTCCAAGTTGGTACAAGCAACTCATAGAAATGTTCTTGATCTGAGATGAACAAAGGAATGGCTTCACCTCCCTCTTTCCACACGCAAGTTCTATGTGCTATTTTCTAAGACATGCTATCTCTACACAGACATGCAATCATAAATTTTAGTCAAATAATCATTTAACCTTTGACTATTTTATTGGAGTTCTACCAAAACAACAAAATGTTCTGCCCCTCATTAGAGATTTTTGTTTAAGCTCCTGAAAGTGAAGCTTCAATGATGAAGCTCTAATATTAATGTTACAGGAATAGGAAGGAAAGACTTAGAATCCAGGAAAGACAAACAGAAAATGGTAAAGAGCAGAGATCATGAAATAGTACCCAGCTCCTCATGTTCAAACTGAATATCTGCATCCTTTTGCCCTCTCAGGGTAACTGTTTTCCAGGAATAGAGATCCAGGGAAATCCTCCATTGCTCTGGGTGGGAATGAGTAAACCAAAGGCAGACTCCCAGTTAAAATGTGAGTCAAGTATTGCTTTGGGAAAGAAAATGGCACTGTGTACTAGTGGTAAGTAGAGATGTTATCACATTTGGGGGATAAAAACCAGGAGTAAAATAGTATGATGGCGAGATAAACAGTGACCTGAGGCTGAAAAAGCCAAGTCGATTTTCAAATAGAGAATCTCCACTGTTGTGGTTTGCATGTGTCCCCCAAGGTTCATGTGTTGGAAATTTAATCCTGTTTGGCCACAGTGTTGAGAGATGGGAGCTTAAAGAGGTAATTAGGTTATAAGGGCTGGTATGGTTTGGATATGAGGTGTCTTTCCAAAGCTCCTATAATAATGCAGGGATATCTGGAGGTCCAATTATTAGACTATGAGAGTTATAACCTAATCAGTACATCCAGGTTTGAATGGACTAACTGGGTAGTAACCACAGGCAGGTGGGCTCTGGCTGGAAGAGGTGGGTCACTAGCCCCTTCTTCTCTCTCTCTCTCTCTCTCTCTCTGCTTCCTGGCCACCATGAGCTAGCTAGTTATTCTCCACTATACCTTTCAGCTTTGCTGTTCTGACTCTCCTTAGGCCCAGAGCTACGGAGTCAGTGATCATGGTCTGAACCTCTGAAGCCATAAGCCTAAATAAATTTTTCTTCTTCTAACTTCATCATGACAAGTATTTTGGTCACAACAACAAAAAGTTTAACAAAAAGGCTCTGCCCTTTTGAATGAATTAATGTCATTATCACAGGAGTAGTTTTTCTTTTAATTAAAGCAAGATTTCCCCATTGTGTGCATCCCCCCATTCACCATGTCTTCCACCAGAACCATGACCCCAATTAACATCTATTGTTTATTGCTCAGTGAATGGTATTTTGTTATAGTAGCAGAAAATACACTGAGACTCTCAACCAAGTGTACATTAACTTTGAGTTCTGTGGGTCTTTGTCTTTGCTTCACACCTACTTACTGGAAATTTGTCACACAGTAACATGCTTTGTTTTTCTTCTCTGAAAATGTTTCCTTACTAAATGTAGTTGAATGGTAAATGAATTTGTTTTTTTCAAACAAAAGGACTAGAATGTATGAAAGCATGATAACCACCACATCCTGTGGCCTTGAAAGATAAGACTTCACCTATGAGCACAAATCTCAACTACAAAATAAGCATGTGAACAGCCCTTTCCCATTTACTAAAACAATAAAATAGAAAGCATTAGCTCAGTGTCTTGTCTATAATCAGTTGTCAACAAACACAAATGTTAATTCTCTTCTTCCTTCTCCTATTCACCAAGGCTAAGCTCTACCTGGAGTCACCAGAATGCCAAATAAGCCCATCCTCTCATAAGAACTTCTTTACCAAGAGACAATTGATGAAATAAGTATTAAACTTTTGGGAGTTACACGAACATGAGGCTAAGCCACTGATTTGCAAACATTTGTAAAGCAACTTAACCACTTATTTTAAAAATTGCATATAAAATGCACACAAATCTATGTTGAAACCTGGCCATTTGTCCTTCTACTCATCTGCATCCTATGCCATCAAGGAAATCCCTGAGCAGAGTTCAAAGAGCTTGGACTAGCTGGTCTCCATTTGCCTTCTTTATTCTGTGACACATTGTGTGTGTGTGTGTGTGTGTGTGTGTGTGTGTGTGTGTGTGTGTGTTTTAAGCTAGGAATCTTTCTCTAAAATCAACTATAATTTTAATTAACTTTCAACCTTTAGATAACTCTCATAAATGACTGCCATTAGAAATGTATTCCATTGACTCTGAAAGTTTTTTTAGTTTTTCAAGAGTCAATTTATACATTTTAAACTCTTTGGAAGGATTGGTACCATGTCTGCTTTAATCACATGGATTTGTGCCAAATTCTAAGGGCAAGACTCAGCCTGCTCAAATGACAGATGCTTACGATAGAATAAGCCAAGAGCAAACAGAAAGATCAGGATGGAATAAAGACCCCCTGAATCTCCATGTAAGCCCTATCTTCTAAAATCTTTCAACTTTTCTATTATTCTTTAAATGGACCCAGTTTAAGTTGATGTATAAAGCAATGTCTATTTAAAATTTGCACTCACATTAGTTAAGTCAAAAGATAAATTTTTAGGTGTTTTTTCAAAGCTTACAAAGGTCTTTATTATTTAGTGTATTCATAATACACTAAAATATTATGTATTATTACAAAATAATATTATGTAGAGTGCATAATATTATGTAGAGTACATTTCTAAGCACTATCTATTGTTGTAGAATTTGTTATATACAAAATATATGAAAGAAATAATTCAATTTCATGTCTTAGAAACATAAAAAGTGATAAAGAACTCATAATGGGAATATTTCATAGAGTAATTTTTAGCAAGTATGTAAAGTTGAAGAAGGATCATCTTTATTTCCTATCATTTGAAATGAGGGAGAAAGGTCTATGAGGACAAGAGTAGATGTCACAGAGTGATTTCTTAGTTCTTTCACGTACATCTAATTGTAGAGATGCATGAGTTCGATTTTCCCCTCAAAGTTTCTCTCATACCCTCTTAATAAAGACCTCTACTAGTGTTTTTGGACAACTTTTTTTATCATTGGAACCAAAAGTCCTGATAAGAACAATTTTAGAAGAGGAAAAGCTTATTTTGGCACATGGTTTCAGAGGATCTGTGCATGGTTAGCCAATTTCATAGCTCTGGGTTCAAGGTGAGGCAGAACATCATGGCAGAGAAAAGCAACTCAGAATGTGGCAACCAGGAAGCAGAGAGAGAGTTCCGCTCGCCAAGAACAAATATAAACCCCAAAGGCACACCCTAGTGACCTGCTTTCTCCAGCCACACCCTACTTGCCTACAGTTAATGCCCAATTAATCCATATCAGTGGATTCACCCCTGATTAGGTCACAACTCATATAATCTAATCATTTTTTATCTGAAAATTCTTGTATTGTCTCACATATGAGCTTATTTGGGACATCTTGTATCTATATAATAAAAAATAGTTATTATGTAATCTGGTTTTGGTAAGGATGAATAGGATAAAACTTGTACCAGACATTCTCTTCCTTGCAAGTAGTCTTAACCTAGCAGCCCAAACCTTGGATGGCAAAAATACAGTGTGTTATACCATGACATATGCACTTCTAAAAAATATAATCATATGCAAATTGTGCAATAAAAAATACAGGGTTTGGGGGAAACTGAAGCCAGGAACACAACATTGAAAAATGTTGTTGGTTATATATAAACAAAAGATAAGAACCAATAAAAATAGTAGCACTTTTACACATCTTAAGTGGTTAAGAAATGTATACCTGTAATCCCAGCCCTTTGGGAGGCTGAGACATGACAATCATGAGTTTGACATCAAAATCATGAGTCATGACAATCAAAGCCAACCTCAGCAATGACAAGGAGCTAAGTAACTTAGAGCTAAGTAACTCAGTAAGACCCTGTCTCTACATTAAAAAAAAAAAATAGGACTGGGGATGTGGCTCAGTGGTAGAGTACCCTTGAGTTCAATCCCCGGTTACCCCACCCCCCAAAAAAAGAAAAGAAAAGAAATGTATAAATACTGCAATTAATATGACTCTTTGCCTTGAGGAATACCTGATTTTATTTGTATATATGGGTGTTGCAAAATTATTGCAAAATGGTAGAATGAGGTTTATCTGAAATCAGATTACTCAAAGACCAGATGTGGATGGACGTGGTTCATAACACACTTGGTGAACTGAGGAGAGCTGATAGACATGCACATGTCCATTTTGTGTATTCTTTCAAAACTCAATTAAGCAAAGTGTTTTTTCTTCATTCCCATAGTGTTTCTTGTGGACCCATGATAAGCAAATGCAAAATTCACATTATACTCACATTGTTCCCTAATGTTTAAATCCTCTTGGAACATGTTGGCAATTCAAAAGGATTATTTTGGAAAAACTGAGTGTATCCAGAATTTTTAGGGTCTAATCTCTCACTACTACCCTCTATTCTGCTTGAGGAATAAATTTTCCTAAAAGTAAATCTCATCTTTTAAGATTTTCAGAAGAAGCAGGCAGTCCAGATACATGCTTCAGATGATAAGGAAGGAGGATTTTATAGGACAGAGAAACTGAAGTTTGCTCAGGGCTACATCAAAGTTTTCCTACTAAATCATAATTGAACCTGACACTGAAGAACAGTGGAGATTGGAGAAAGGGCTAGATGTAAACATACAGTGAAAGTATGTGAGCCACAAAGTAAGTAGACCTAGGATCAGGCTTTGTACCTCCAGGAAAGAGTCCTATTTCTGAGAGGGGCCAAGGGCCTGAGGAGCATGTATCAGGAGTGATTGGTCCCATATGTCTCTATCTACCTTTTTTAAAGATGTTTATTGTTTTTTGTTTTTTTGTTTTGGGTGGTGCTGGAGATTGAACTTAGGGCCTCATACATGCTAGGCAAGTACTTTGCCACTGAGCCACATCCCTAGTCCCCCAAAAGACGTATTTTATTTTTAATTGACAAATGACAATTGTATATATTTGTGGCTACCATTTATGAACTTACCTAAATATTCTCTTTAAGTCTCTAACTACCTTCATTAATGTTGTCATGCAAGGGCTGTGCAGGAGCAAAGAACACAGAAATCTGTGTAATTTCTAATCATGTGTTTAATTGATCAATCATTGCTTTGCAATGCTACCTACCCAAAAACAAAAAGAAGGCTAAAAGCAATCTCCTCAACCTAGCTACATTACTGTAAGGCTTTTTGGAGGTCACCACCATTACAGAGTTTCTATGCTCTAAGGTTGACTGTTGTTTCTTTCCCTAATAATATTATGAGTATTTGGGGTGGTACAATGCCTTATTGTGTAGGACCACACTAGATATTGCAGAATAATTATAATTCCTGTTTAATACTTATCAAATGCCATAGTGTACTCCAATCACAGCAAACCTACAAAAATACCCACTTCACATGTCCAAACACTTCTTGGAGTGCTAGAGAAATCTCTGGATTAGTTACACTAAGTGAACTCTTCTTCAGCCTTCTTTCTACTCACTTTTTTGAGATAGATTCTCAAGTTTTTTTCTTTCGTTTACCAGGGAGAAAATACAACTGCTTAGGTAAAGCAGGGGAAAAAATACAAGAGCAGTGAAAAAGGAGAAAAATAGGAAAATTCAATGGACTCTTTACCATATTCCTTCACTCTTATTATTCACACAATCTTAATATCATTTTCAGAACAGTCCTATAAAACTGGCCATTAAGCACTTGAGTGTTTTTGGCCAGAACTAGTCATAAGGCTCAAAGAACCAGTCCTGTAAGATTGATCTTGGTAAGGAAACTGATTTAGAGACTATCCTTGGTGAGATTGCTGAGCTGGGACTAGTGGTTGTCCTCACCTTGATTCCTTCCAGGTGTTCATCTTGCTACTGCTCACTGCTGTTTCCTAGTGCTGGGGAAAGAGGCTGAACTCCTTGTCATTAGTAGATGACTTCCTTTTTCCAGAGTCTGTGGTAACTTGAGGCTGTCATTGCTGCTATTCACCAAATGTTCCCTAGCACTCTATCTTCATAACACATGGTGGTATTATACATCCAGCCAACTCTGGTTCTTCAAAGCTGTGAAACTAGGTCTGGCCAATATATTGTGAACATTTAGTGGCCAGTGCAAGAAACTCAATGACTTGACACTTGGCAGCATTCAAGATGGTGGTTGCTTTGTCAGCAGAGATCCAAAAGTCAAGAGATACTGGAGCAGAAGCCACAGCTAACCTAATGTAGACAAATTACATAAGAAGAAACAGCCCTTTGTTGTAATAAACCACTAAGGTCTCGGCATTATTTACACTGTGATGTGATGTGTCCAATCCTGAATAATAGAGAGACCTTCTCTCAGCATTTGCCTCTAAGTCAGTTCTCAAATATTTTGATGAAATAAAAGAACTCTTCAGGTCCATCCTTTACAAATCTCTCTCTCTCTCTTCCTTCTCCACCTCTCTCTCTCTCTCTCTCTCTCTCTTTCTCTCATACACACACACACACACACACACACTACACAGCAGCAGTACAGGGACTCAATTCTTTACCTACTAGTACCTTCTCTGAACATCCTCCTTATGATTTCTAGATTTGAATCACTTTCTATCTTGCACTCTTTTCTCCTCCTTTGAAGCATTAATCATTTTTAGAGAGTAGAATTGACTCCAGTATATTCAGCTCTTTTCTTTTTATGAGCTTCAATATGATAGGCAAGATGACTCATTGGACTCTGCCTATCACAGGAACTAGTAGATAGAAAGCAAATATTTGTTAAATAACTGACCTTTGTATTCTAGTGCCATGAACAAAAAGGGAAGAGAAATTTTCTAGGAAAACTATTTTTTCTCTAAAACTGCTGGGAATAATAGGGGGAAAGATTGGAGAGGAATAATTGTAAAAATATAATACATGTGAAAAAGCATTGAAAGCTAGGTTATAAATAAATGTCTAATCAATTACTACTATAATATACAAGCTTGTTTTTTTTTCTTTATAACACAAAATTTTCATTAATTGCACGATGCTCCATAAGTTATATTTGATCAGCTATCAGATGAAAGACTTTTTAATCTCATTCTGGGTCTATGGTCAACAAAATGTTCAATTCCTAGTTAATATCTGATGAATACCCAGATGACTTCAGAGAGAACCTGCTCAATAATCCAATAGCTCATTTCATTCTCATCCTACTCAGCTTTCCCAGATATCCATTACTGACAAAGTGAAATATGATATTGATCTTGCACTGCATTGTTTAGTCTCTGTGAATCTTTGGGGGTCATTTGCTGGCTGATAGATTAACACAAGTGTGATAAGCACTTTGAAATTAAACTGTCAAGTACATGTGCTACCTTAGATGCCACACTGAGAATCCAAAGAAATTGGTTTCTTCCTAAGGTATATGCAAAAAAAAATGACATTTGATAAAACTCAAAGCTATGCTGGAGAAGCACTGGTTATTGTCAAAACATTGTACCTGCTTTGGTTTGGATGTGGTTTTTCCAAGAATTCACATGTTGAAATCTTGGTCTTCAGATAAGATGGAGGTGGTAAGAGTGTTTAAGAGGTGAAACTAGTTCCTTAGTTCATTGGGGGCACTGACAGGAATAAGGCAGCCCTGAACTCACACAACAGCAAGTTGTTATAAGAACAAGCACCATTCCTAAATCCCTCTCTGACTTACTGTTTTGAGATGTGTCCTCTTCCTATCACACTCTTGCCATTGTGATATCATCTGCCCATTAGGCCTTCCCAGAGACCAAGCCAATGAGTTGCCTGATCTTGGACTTTAAGCCTCCAAAACTGTAAGCTAAATAATCTCTTTTCCTTATAAAATTATCCTGACTCAAGCATTTAATTATAACAACAAAAATGAACTACCCTACCTTTTCAATTTAGGAAGTCTTATTTCTTTCAAATTTCTGGGGTCACCTTAACATTAACAAGAGTTTACCCTGAGGCAAAAATAATAGTAATAGTAAAATAAAATTGTTCCAGGAACTGTATTACACATTTTTATAATGCTTTGGAAAGGCAATATAGTGGTTATGAGTACGGACTTGAAAGCTAAATTACTTGACTTCAGTTCCCAGCTTGGCATATATTAGCTAAGCAAGTTGCATAACCTTGCTATGCCTGTTTTCTTCATGTGTGAAGTAAACTTTACTTTGTTATAAAGATTAAACAAATTATTTCACAAAAAATATTTAGAACAGTGTCTATGTATAAGTACTCCTGAAGTACATTTTATATATTTTTAGAGATAGAGAAGAAAATGCACATAGAGCTGCTTATGTGTATGTGAAACAAGTATGAAATAAATATGATCAATAATAAATCCATTTCACAGAAGACCACCTGAAAGTGAGTAGGGTAACAACAACAATGAGTGAGCAGGGAGCAAGCAATCAAATCTAGAACAACTTCGAGCTTCTTTAAGGCATTTATTCTTAAATAGTAGGCTTGTTTGGTAACAGATATTAGTCAAGAAATAATTGTTGAGTATCTACTATATACCAGACACTCTGTAAGCATGTTGGACTCTGACTCAGAGCCAGAGCTAGTGGGGAAAAAAATGTTAAGATATGCTAGGATCAGCATTCTTGATCATTTAGATCAACTCCAATGGTGGGATTTTTTTGGACTATGCTCACATTGTTAGGGTGATATATTGAACAGAATTGACCTTTAAGAATCACCTATTTTTAACTTCCCTTCTTCAACCATGACAGTTGGCCATCCAACTCAATACCTCCCATGATGCTTCATTTTAACTTGACAGTGTCAGGATACTTAGTGATGCTGTATGTTATTCCAGTAACAGAATAAGGGAAATATCTATGATGTATGTGACTCCCACCTTCAACTGTTAGACAGTAAACTTAGGCACCCAGTCAGATAAGTAGAAATAAGAATTCAGTTCATGGGGCCAAATCAGCCAACTTTAACTAACTTCATCCTTTTTCCCCAAATGGTTCAATTGTCCAAACTTTGTCCAAGCTAGATAATGTCCTATATTTTTCAAATTGATCTCCACGTCCTTCTAAGAAAATTTCTACATCTTTTCTTCCATTTATAGGAAAACGTTAGAAAAATATACAGGCTTAGTGGTTTTTGTCCTTGCTCCCCAGACACTCTTTGCTTTTTGCTCTATTTGAATTAGTTTTTTCCCCCTCAAAACATGTGTTGACATTTAACTGCCATGTGGTGGTTGGGACATGGGACCTTTAAGAAGTGACTAGGCTGGTAAGAGGGATTAATACTTTTCTGGTGTGAGTTCTTGTTCTTGTGTGACTATATTAATTATCAAGAATGCTGGTTATTATAAACCATTGCATTTTACCTCTTTTGCATGTGCCACTTGCCCTTTCACTTTTTTCCCATTCTGCAAGCAGCACAATTCCCTCTCAGAAGCCAGGCAGATGCTAGCTGGTGCTGGCTCTTGGACTTTCCATATTTCAGAACTGTAAGTCAAAGTAAACCTCTCTTCTACAAATTACTTAGTCTCATATATTTTGTTATATCAACATAAAATGACTAAGATACACTGCAACTAATAACAGGATCATTCTCCTTTTCTCTTTCAAGGTCACTTTGCCTGTCCAATTTGTTTCTTTGAGCTACTACTCTGCTATCCTGTATGAATCATACATTCCATCCTTAAGCCTCTTTTCAAGACCCAGCTTTTCTGTTTATAGATCTGACACTAAACCTATTCCTGTCAGTTTTGACTCACAGGACAAATAGACCATAAGGTTCTGCTTCAAGTTTCAATCATAGAGTTTGGCTACAAATGGAAGCAAAAATTTTTTAAAAAGTACTGCTAGCTGGAGATTAAGATGGAAATCATTATTTTTGTAAAAAGAAAATGTAAGATATTTAAGCATCTTTGCTGTTAAAAATGATCCAAAAGAAAGTGGAAAAAATTAATAATGTAGGAGGAAGGAGTACTTGCAGGAGCAAATTCCTTACACGAATAGGAAATCGTTAAAAGCTATCAGTTAAGGAGGAAAATTTAACCTACATCCAGAAAAATAGAAGATCTTAACCTGTTAGCTTCTGTTATGTTCTGTAATCTTTTAAGAAGTTAAAATTTCCACAAAAAAATCCCTAATATTCACCATAATTTCTTTCACTGTGTTTGAATACAGAATCATCTGACCAACTTGTCCCTCAAGTCTTCATATTAATGACTGCTTTCAAATTAAAGGCAAAGGTTTCAATGCTGACTCATAACCAGTGTGAGGCAAATCTTCTAGGGCTGCAAATTCACTGCAGTTGTCTATGAATTCAGAGGTAAGTACACTGGCATCCCTTCTCCTAGGAGAAACTAAGCTAGTAGCTCTTACTCTTTACTTCTATCACCCTATAGTATATATTTCCAAACACTTACCATCTTGGGCATTAATCTAGCCTTGATAAATTAGAGTGGACATAGAAGGGAAGAACATAGGGGTCTGAATTCATCTTGCAAGTTCATCCCAGGTATTCCTGTATGCACTGAAACTTACATCCTGAAAAAAGTACACACTATGATTTTTAAATTTTCATTCTTGCTTTCAGCCATGTACCTACTATGTGACAGGCTCTATGTTTAGTATTGTGTATATAAGGTAAAACATGATGGACCTTGCCCTCAAAGGGAGAGAAACAGGATCTAATCAAAGGCAATTCAACAGTGTGAAGACTAAGAAGGTCCAAAAATCCTAAGGAGCTCATCCTAACCTTGCTCAGGTGGTGTTGGGCCATGATACCCATGAAGGCCAAGCTTGGTCTTAAGATGATTTCTGAATGATGAGTAAGACTAAAGAAATGTCATGCAGACATCTAAACAAATATTTCCAGTTCTTAAAAACACTATACTTGTCTTTCTTCATTCACTTCATTGTGTGATGCATATGTGACTGCTCATCTACAAGTTATTTTCAGCCAAGTAATTGATCTGCTATTTTTTCACCAATCCAAAAGTAAGATCTGAGGGCCTATTTCATTCTAACTGATGCTCTGGAGACATCAAAGGGGCTGTAACACCTATTCCTTGACCTCAGACACAGGAAGAAAGTCTATAGAAAAGAGGTGACATTTTCAGCTTCACCTTAAAGAAGGTAGAACAACTCTTAGTTGGTGTTTGAAAATCAAGATTGAGAGAGAAGACAAAGTTTAAATCTCAAGTGGAAATATCTTACTAAGTCAATGTAGATATGAAGATTTAAGTTAAATAATACAGAAAAGAAAAATATTTCCATAGGTTTGAAAAACTAGAGGTGACATGAAAGCAAACTTCCCTGCAAATGCCACATTACCATACCCCAAGGGTCTCTAACTGTCCTGACCAGTCAGCCCACACTTTGTAGGGGAAGGATACTATATTTTGCATGCACCACACATCTGTAAGTCCAGCTTGATTTTTCTAAGGCAAACTTAGCTTTGTGGTAACTTGGTGAAAATTGATTATAATAAATAATACTAC
>PVHX01011991.1:31456-61732 GCA_004024805.1 Geosciurus inauris | reverse complement strand
AAAAAAAAAAAAGAGGGGCTGGGATTATGGCACAGTGGTAGCGCACTTGCCTAGCTTGTGTGAGGCACTGGGTTCAATCCTCAGCACCACATAAAAATAAAATAAAGACATTCTGTCCACTTACAACTAAAAAATAAATATTTTTTAAAAAATGTTCAATTAAGAGGAAAAAAAAGGAGGGGAGCTGGGCACTGTGGTGCACACCTGTAACACCTTGTAATCCCAGCAGCCTGGGAAGCTGAAACAGGAGGATCTTGAGTCCAGAGCCAGCCTCAGCAATACAGTAAGGCTCTAAGCAACTTAGCGAGACCCTGTCTCAAAATACAACATAAAAAGGGCTGGGGATGTGCTGGGCATGGTGGTGTACGCCAGTAATCTCAGCACTTTGGGAGGCTGAGACTGGAGAATCGTGAGTTCAAAGCCAGCCTCAGCAACAGCGAGGCACTAAACAACTCAGTGAGACCCTGTCTCTACATAAAACACAAAATAGGGCTGGGGATGTGGTTCAGTGGTTGAGTGCCCCAAAGTTCAATCCCCAGTCCAAAACAAAAAAGGGCTGGGGCTATGGCTCAGTGGGTTCAATTCCTAGTACAAAAAAAAAAAAAGTATCCTTTTTAGAACTACTATAATCAATGAAAAGACAACACAATGGGAAAATGGGAAGACACAGATGTGTCCCACAGAAAAAAGAAAATCCAATCCTTATTTAGAAAGATGTTCGACCTGATTAATAATCAAATATAAATCAAAATGATGAGATACAATTGACACCCATAAAATTGACAAAAATGAAATCTGACGGTACCAAGTGTTAGACAAGGATGTGGTATGTAGGAGATTTCTTAAAATCTCGTACATTGGGATAACAGTATAAAATGGTAAGATCACTTTGGCTCAGTTGGATATTACCTGAGAGATTGGAGATGCTCTGTTCCTAAAAACCAGCGATTCTATTCCTACCTATATATACCAGATAAATGCTTGTACATTTGCACCAGCAGGCATGAAAAAGAATATTCATTACAGCATTGCTTGTAACAACAAAATTAAGTAGACAACTCAGACATTCCTCAACAGTAGAATGGATAAATAATAATAAATATGGAATGCCATATATTGGGAACAATTAATAAGTTGAATAAAGAAGCAAATCACAGAGAATATAAAGTGTGTAATTTCATTTGTAAAAAGATTCTTTTGCGTGCACAAGGCCCTGAGTTCAATCTCCAGCACCACAAAAAAAAAAAAGAAAGAAAGAAAGAAAGAAAGAAAAAGATTCTTTTGTTCTTACTAGAGTCTCATACATGTCAGACAAGGCCACTACCACTGAGATACACCCCAAGCCCTCATTTATAAGAAGCTTTTTAAAATTTTTTTTAATTGTAGATGAACACAATACCTTTATTTATTTATTTTATGTGATGCTGAGGATCGAACCTGGTGCCTCACACATGTGAGGCAAGTGCACTACCACTGAGCCACAACCCCAGCCATATAAAAAGGTTTTTTAAAATACTTTTTTAGTTGTTAATGGACCTTTATTTTATTTATTTATTTATATGTGGTGCTGAGAATCGAACCCAGTGCCTTACACATACCAGGCAAGCACTCTACCACTGAACCACAACCCCAGCCCACCCCAGCCCTATAAAAAGTTTTAAAGAGACAAAATTAGGGCTGGGATTGTAGCTCAGTGGTAGAGCTCTTGCTTCGCATGCGTGAGGCCCAGGGTTCGATCCTCAGCACCACATACAAAGAAATAAAATAAAGACATTTTATAAATAAAATAAAAGAGACAGGGGCTGGGGTTATGGTGCAGTGGTAGCGTGCTCGCCTAGCATGCATGAGGCACTGGGTTCGATCCTCAGCACCACATAAAAATAAAATAAAGATATTCTGTTCACCTACAACTAAAAAATAAAATATTAAAAAAAAAGAGACAAAATTAAACAGTAAGTAGTTTAGGTATAACCTATAAGACACAAATTATTTTTAAATGGGTATGGTACTGGCAGAAAGACAAATATAGAGATCAATGGAATAGAACAGAGCTTCTGATAAACCCTTGCATATATAGGTGCCAAGACTATTCAGTGGCAAAGTATCATGGATTGAACCCCCAGCAATGCAAAAGCGAAAACAACAGGGAAAGGGCAGTCTTCTCTACAAATGTTGTTGGAACAACTGGATATCCACATGTGAAAGAAAGGGAAAGAAACTGAACTTTACACTGTATATAAAACTGGATGCAAAATGGATCACGGAAGTAAACATATGACATATGGTAAAACTCTTAGATGAAAACATAGGGAGAAAGCTTCATGACATTGAATTTGGATATGATACCAAGACACACACAACAGAAGAAAAAATAATTAAATTGGACATCACTAAAATTCAAAAACTTTTGTGCATCAAAAGACACTATCAAGGGCTGGGGTCGTGGCTCAGTGGTAGAGTGCTTGCCTCACATGTGTGAGGCACTGGGTTCGATTCTCAGCACCACATAGAAATAAATTAATAAAAATAAAGGTCCATCAACAACTAAAAAATATTAAAAAAAAAAAAAAAGACACTATCAAGCCGGGTGCGGTGGCACACACCTGTAACTCCAGGAGCTCAGGAGGCTGAGGCAGGAGGATCGTGAGTTCAAAGTCAGCCTCAGCAAAAACTGAGGCCCTCAGCAACTCAGTAAGACCTTATTTCTAAATAAAACACAAAATAGGGCTGGGGATGTGGCTCAGTGGTCAAGTGCCCCTGAGTTCAATCCCAGGTACCCCTCCCGGGTGGGAGAAAAACTATCAGCTAGGCATGGTGGCATTCACCTGTAATTCCAACAACTCAGGCTGCTGAGGCAGGAAGGCTGCTAGTTTGAGGCCAGCCTGGGCAACCTAGTAAGACCCTTCATCAAAATAAAATAAAAAGGGCTGGATATGTAGGATATGTAGCTTAGTGGTAGAGCCCCTGGTTTAATCCCCAGTACTACAACAGAGAAAAAAAAATCCAAAAGATATTCAGTATTGATGAGGATGTAAAGAAACCGGAGCCCTTATGCAAGACGGGTAGAAATGTAAAATGGTGCAGCCAGTATGGCAAGTTTTCAAAAAATTAAATGGAATAAATTAAATGGAATTAAATGTGATCTAGAAATTCCATGAAGAGACAGTAGGGACGCAAACAGATATTTGTACACTCATGTTCAAAGAAGCATTATTCACAGTGGCCAAGGAAGAAGCAATCCAAGTTTTCACTGACAGATGAATAAATAAACTGTGGCATATACTTTGGATAAACTAGTAGTCAGTCTTTAAAAGGAAGAGAATTCTACCATATGTTACAACATGGATGGACTTTGAACACTGTGGAAAGTGAGATAAGCCAGTCATAAAGGGATACACATATATATATCGTGTGTGTGTGTGTGTGTGTGTGTGTGTGTGTGTAAGACTGCACTTATAGGAGATTCCAAGTGCCATCAAAATCATAGGGACAGAAAATAGAATACTGGTTGCCAGAACTGGGGACAAGGGAGAATAGAGAGTAACCGCTTAATGGATATGGGATCTCATTTAGAAAAGATGAAAAAGTTCCAGAGACAGGTAGTGATGGTAGTTGTACAACAATGTGAATGGACTTAATGCCATAGAACTGTGTGTTTAAAAATGGTTAAAATGGTGAATTTTAGGTCATATTTTACCATGATAAAAAATAGTCAAGCCGGGGGTGGTGGCTCACGCTTGTAATCCCAGCACTTAGGGAGGCTGAGATAGGAGAATCGCGAGTTCAAAGCCAGCCTCAGCAATGGCGAGGCACTAAGCAACTCAGTGAGACCCTGTCTCTACATAAAACACAAAATAGGGCTGGGGATGTGGCTCAGGGGTCAAGTGCCCCTGAGTTCAATCCCCGGTACCAAAAAAAAAAAAAAAAAAGTCAATATAAAATGCCAGATAGTAGTCATCTCTGGGATGAAGAAAGGAGATGGGCTTCTCAGAAATGGTGATATTTTCTTTCTTGGATGACAACAGATTCACATGTTCATTTTGTTATTGGTTTTTTAAACTGTACATATATTTTTCATGTATAATTTTGTATAATGCTATATATCTATTAAAATTTTAAGCACATGTGTACATGTAAATATTAGGAATACAAACTCATGTGGTAAAACTATCATTCGTGAAAAGGGATTTATAAGCACAAATTCAGGATAATGGCTACCTTAGAGAGGAGAAGGAAAACAGAATCTGGGAGGGAATCCCTGGTGACTCAAGAAGTCATGGTCACCTCAGTTTTTCGGTTTTTTTGTTTTGTTTTTTGGTACTGGAGATTGAACTCAGGGGCACTCGAACACTGAGCTACCTCCCCAGCCCTATTTTGTGTTTATGTAGAGACAGGGTCTCACTGAGTTGCTTAGTGCCTCGAACTCGCGATTCTCCTGTCTCAGCCTCCCTAAGTGCTGGGATTACAGGCTTGCGCCACCACGCCTGGCGTACCTCAGTTTTTTAAACTGAGTGGTGGGGATGAGGGTTCACTGCATCATGACTCTGTCTTTTTATTTTCAGTGATATGACTGGAAGCCAGGGCCTCATACCCACCAGGCAAGCTTAGTAATCACCAATCCAAGATCCTTTATTTTTATGTATATTTGGTAAATATTCTTTTTGGCTATTCAGTATTTAATAAATGTATTTTAAAAAGAATACCTTATCTATGTAGGTTTTTTTTAAATATTTTTTAGTTACACATGGACACAGTGTCTTTATTGGTTTACTTATTTTTATGTGGTGCTGAGGATCGAACCCAGTGCCTCACATGTGCGAGGCAAGCGCTCTGCCACTGAGCCACAGCCTCAGCCCTCTATGTAGCTTTTTAAGTTTTGGCTTTATTTGTATCTCTAGCACAGTGCTGAACACTGAGGCCGTCAGCTTAGTTGGACTTGCCTAATCTTTCCTGCGTTTGTGGTGCCACATGTTGACCATAATAACCTGAAAAAATACATGGGATGTGATAAGCTGACAACATAATAAACTGTAGTTCTTCTTCATGAAAGTGGTTAAAAGGAAAACATGCCCTTTTTAGGGATAATATTAACATTTTGCAGAGGCTCCCCCTCCAGTACCTAGAAGTGTACAAACTGGGCCACTTGGTATTCTGGCTACATTCAGACTCCATTCACTTCTTCTCCCTTTTCTCCAACATTAACAAAGAAATAATACACAAAATACAACCACATAAAATAGCCTTTCACATTTGACAAGGAAAATGTTTCTAAGCTAAAATAACCAAGTAGTTCTACTTTTATATGAGAAAGTGAGTAGGGCTGGTTATCATGGGGGTCCACAGTGCTGTTTGAGCCCTTATAGTCACAAAAGGCCTAAAATTTAAATCTTTGAGACTAGGGCTGTAATTCAGTAATAGAACACCTACCTAGCATTGTGAGACCCATTGTGGGTTCAATCCCCTAGCACCACCAAAAAAAAAGTAAGTTTTCTTCTCCAAATAAGATTACAATATAATCACAAAGACATGTGAACAAGAATAAATGAATTGTGCTGGGATTGTAGCTCAGTGGTAGAGCGCTTGCCTTGCATGCATGAGGCACTGGGTTCGATCCTCAGCACCACATAAAAATAAATAAAGATATTTGTGTCCATCTACAACTAAAAAATATTTTTAAAAAAAAAGAATAAATGAATGAAGACATTTGTTTCACAGCTTTAAGCATATATCTCCACACTGGACCACACACATCCTACTATGCCCAATGAATTATCGTCTGATAAGTCCTATCACTTTTTTGTGATCAGCACAATTAAATTGCAATGTATTTCTTGGTTTGGAATTCTAATTATAAAATGTAAATATTTTACCACAAATTTTATAACACTGCTTTGGTGTTTCTGTATTTTGTAATTAATCAAGAGGTTTTTTTGTTTTTTGGGTTTTTTTAAATTATGGTTGGCAGAATTAGCAAACAAATAAACAGGACACCCAGGTAATTTTTTTTTCCCCTGTGGTGCTGGGGATTGAACCCAGGGCTTTGTGCATACAAGGTAAGCACTCTACCAACTGAGCTATATCTCCAGCTACCAGGTAAGTTTTAATTTGGGGTAAATCAGAAGTATATTTGTAGGTCGAGTTGTCCCACATAAAACTTAAGACATATATGAAATATATGTTTTATCTGAAATTAAAATTTGACTGAGTGCCTGTATCGTTTTTGGCAGTACTATTATAAATGAAAGTACCCAGCCTTAACTCTTATGTGGGCCTTGGAGTTCATAAAAAAGAGAAGTAAGGTTTATTGACTGTCCGCTATGTATGAGCTGAGTGCATTTCAAGCACAATCTCATTTAAACCTTGCAACAGGCCTCTCAGGTACACATGATTGCTCCATTTTACAAATTTATTCAAGGTGAAATACTAGGCTTCGTTTGGATGAGGAATCAAATTCAAATTTGCTTCCCACATCTGTGTTCTGTCTCTGTGGATTTCCCATTAGAAAGCTTTCAAATGGGCTTTTTTTTTTTTTTTTTTTTAAGGTTTTAATAGAAGAGGATGAAGAGTTCTGGAAATACTCCAAAGGCTTTTCTATCATAACAATATTTTTTATGTCTAATTAAATTCTCTTGTTGAGTGTAATATAATTACAAATGAAATTTACATAGCCTGACGTGTTTCACAGAATTTATTTTAATGAAGAGCTTAAGAAAATCAGGTAATCTCTTTGGAGCTCAGTTTCCTGTCTGTGGACGGTGGGTGTTTTGTGTCAGTTAAGTGGTTTCCAGTTTTATACCTTTAGGACTCCCCCTACCTCATTTGGAAAAAAAGAAATACTAAATCTTATACAGCTCTCTTCTCCCACCTGCTGGAAATATTGCAGCACACATATCTGCTAGAAAATGAGCTCTATTCAGTTACCCCAGTCAGACCCTTTGATTCTATGACTGTTTACTTAGTAATTTCAGCCAGTTAATAAGAATTATAGTTTTCTGAGTTTTCCAAGTTTCAGTGTTTTCAATTTGTAACACATGCCAAAATGAGTCAAGACTGAACTTTGACCATCTGGAAATTAATATTTTAGCCGTTTTTCCTGCATGGAGAATATTTTTCATATTGTCTAGTGTTTTGCAGTGACTCTCTTGCCAAATCTGACCCACACAGAATTTGCTTTAATGGTTGCCTTTAGGTTTACATTCAAGAGTTTTGATAAGAAGTATTTAATACAACAGAAAATATTTTTGTTTAAATTGTCTTTCAGAGATTTCAGAAATATTCAATTCTTGAGCTTTAAGGAGACAAGGAACAATGCTCACTTACACATGGTGCCCCATACAAATGGCCTCCTCACCATCTACATATTCCATCAGAGTGGTACCCTGTTATAGTCGAGGAACCCACATTGATATATCATAATTACTTAAAATGCATAGTTCCCACAGGGTTCTCTCTTGGTGGGTTTGGTGTACATTCTATGGGTTTTGGAAAACATAACGACATGTGCCCACCATTATAACAGTATTTTCCACTGCCCTAAAAATTCTGTATTCCATCTATTCATCCCTTTCTCTTCATACAGTCCTGATCTTTCAACAGTCTCTATAGTCTTGCCCTTTCCAAAATGTCATATAGTTAAAACCATATAGCACTCAGCCTTTTCAGATCGGATTCTTTCACTTAGTAAAACCCATTGAAGTTTCCACCCTGTCTTTTCAAAGCTTGATAGCTTGTTTCTTTTTAGGCTGAATAATATTCCATTGTCTGAACATACCACAGTTTATCCAGTTTATTTATCCTGGGTGGTCTTCAAGTTTTGGTGTTTATGAATTAAGCTGCTATAAACATCTGTGTGCAAATTTTTGTGTAGACATAAGTTATCAATTCATTTGGGTAAATATCAAGGAACATGAAGCCTGGATCATATGGTAAGAGTATATTTAGTTTTGTAAGAAATTGCCAAACTGTCTTCCAAAATGACTATACCATTCTGCACTTCCACAGCAATAAATGAGTTCCTGTCACTCCACATCTTGCCAGAATTTGGTGTCATCAGTGTTTTGGATTTTGGACATTCTGATAGGGGTATAATGGTATCTCATTGTAGTTGAAATCTTCAGTTTCCTAATGACTTATGATGTTGATCATCTTTTCATATGCTTATTATCTGCCATCTGTATATCTTCTTTGCTGAGGTGTCTATGGAGATCTTTTGCCCATTTTTTAATCAAATTGTTCACTTTCTTCTTGAATTTTAAGAGTTCTTTTGGATACCAGTTCTTTATCAGATATATCATCTGCAAATATTTTCTCCTCAGTCTGTGGCTTATTCGTTCTAATGGGTTTTTTTGTTGTTGTTGTTTTGTTTTTTGTTTTTTTGTACTAGGAATTGAGCCCAGGGGCACTTAACCACTGTGCCATATCCTCAGCCCTTTTTATTTTTTATTTTGAGACAGAGTTGCTTACAACCTTGCTAAATTGCTGGGGCTGGTTTTGAACTTGCAATCCTCCTGCCTCAGCCTCCTGAGCCACTGAGATTACAGTATGCATCAGCATGCCCAGCTAATTTTTTGTTAGCATGTGTATCATGGCACACAGTGGTGTCCTCAAGATTCATCCATGTTGCAACATATACCAGAGTTTCCTTTCTTTTCAAGGCTGAATAATATTCCACTGTAAAGATGTACCATATTTCATTTATCTCTTCATCTGTTGATGAGCATGAGTTGCTTCCATTTTTTAGCTACTATGAATAATATTGGTATGAACATGAGTGTACAACTAACTGTTGGAGTCCCTGCTTTTTCTTCTTTGCAGTATATATAAATAAAAGTGAAACTGCTGGATCTTATGGTAATTCTTTTTTGTTTGTTTGTTTTGAGGAATTACCATACTGTTTTCCACAGTGACTACTGTTTTACATTCTCACCAACAGTACACAAGGGTTCCAACTTCTCCACAACCTTATCAACATTTGTTATTTTCTGTTTTTTTTTTTAAATGATAGACATTAAATGATATACTTTTAAAACTGAAATTAACTTTCAAAATTTTATCCTAAGAGTATACACAGTGCTCATTTTAGGCATTATTTAAATAGGGAAAAAATATAATTTAAATAGGAAACAATCTAATGATGTAAAACCAATTAAACAAATTTGCATGTATCTTTATAATGAATACTATGTAACCAGGGACCTTGTGCATGCTAAGCATACACTCTACCACTGAGCAACATCCTCAGCCTCCAGGATGTGACTCTTAAAATGGATCCTGGAGGAAGATGTAGAAAGGAGGGAAATTGGGGTTTTTTTGTTTTGTTTGTTTTTTTGTTTTGTTTTTTAATTTTTAGTTGTAGATGGACACAATACCTTTAATTAACTAATTTATTTATTTACGTGGTGCTGAAGATTGAACCTAGTGCCTTGCATATGGGAGGCAAGCACTCTACTGCTGAGACACAACCCCAGCCCCAGGAAATGATTTTTTTTTAAAATATTTTTTTAGTTGTAGATGAACACAATGTCTTTATTTTATTGCTTTGTACGTGGTGCTGAGGATTGAACCCAGGGCCTCACGCATACGAGGCAAGCGCTCTACCGCTGAGCCACAATCCCAGCCCAGGAAATGATTTTTGATGGATGTTTCAGCACAAAGAGGTGGGGGCAAGGCTGAGATGCCTCTCCCCACTCCTGCTGGAGTGTCAGGTTTGTTTTCTGGGAAGATATAGAATACAAGTTGGACAGTTGGGCACAATGGCACATGCCTATAATCCCAGTGACCTAGAAGGCTGAGGCAGAAGGATTGCAAGTTGGAGGCCAGCCTCTGCAACTTAGTGAAGCCCTAAACATCGTAGTGAGACCCTGTCTCTAAATAAAATATAAAAAACGGCCAAGGATGTGGCTCAGTGACAAAGCACCACTGGGTTCAATCCCTGGTACCAAAAAAAGAAAAAGAAATTGGACATACACAAAAGAAGCCAGACCATTTAATCAATCAATGACTTTTTGACAGCACAAGCTCAAAATCCCCCTCACAGACCATAACTTCCCTGAAAAGAAACATGCAGCTGTGAAGAGACATAGTGACCATCTATGTCTGCACAAAGCAACCCTTAAACTTTCCCTTCCTGACATCCACTCAACAAAGCAGCTTCTGCCCTCTCCCTTCCTAGCAGTTCCCTTGACACCAACTAATGGGGAGGAGGTACATCTAGACTTAAAACTCCATGCAATAAAATTTTCTTTTTGTAAAAACCTAGTATTGGTTTCTATGTGCCCCAGCAGCAGATCCCTGCCAGTGTCCCCTGAGGTGGTCATCTAACAGACACTTTACTGAGCTCTGCAGCACTTGGCACAAATGACCTCTTTTTGTTCTTGAAGTACTCTGGTTTGAGGGTTCTGTGACTCCATAATCTCCTGATTTTCTCCCGCTTACTTCACTAGATACTGCTCTTCAATCTCTATTGAGAACTTGTCCTCCTTTTCCCAATCTCTGAATGTTGATACCCCTTCAGTGCTGAAAATACTTAAGTTTATGTCCCTGGCTCAGAGATTTTCCTCTAACTTCTGGGTTTGTAAATTCAATTGCTTCCTTAACAGCTTCGCTTGCATGTCTCAACATCACAAATTCACCGTCAGCAAAATTAAATTCTTTGTGTGTTTGTGTGGGGGTCGGGTACTAGAATCAGCACCCAGGGGTGCTCTAACACTAAGCTACATCTCCAGTACCACCAACACCCCTCTCCTTTTTTTTTTTTTTTTTAATGTATTTTGAGAGGTTCTTACTAAGTTGTCAATGCTGGCCCTGAACCTGTGATCCTCCTGTCTCAGCCTCCCAAGTCATTGGATGTAAAATTCAACTCTTAATTCTCCACCAGATAAACTCCCCACTTGTATATCTCAGTAAATGGGATCAACTACTGCTCACTTACTAAAGTCAGAAGCCTGCAAATTATCCCTATATCCTTTTTTTCTCTGCCCCCATATCCAATTCGTCAGCAAATTATCAGCTGAGCCCATTGAGCCCATCTCTCCAGGTCCTGCAATAACATCCTAACAGATATCACCTTCTATTCCTACCAACCTCATTCATTCCTTACATAAATGCTTTATTTTATTTTTATGTGGTGCTGAGGATCGAACCCAGTGCCTCACGCGTGCTAGGCGAGCACGCTACCACTGCGCCACAATCCCAGCCCCCATTCCTCACATAAATGCTAAAACAATCTTTTAATGGTGTAAATCAGATCATATTGCTCTTTCCTTAAAATTTCAATGACTTCCCATAGCACTTTGGATAAATCTAAATTTTTTTTTAAATATTTTTTTAGTTGTAGATGGACACAATATCTTTATTTTTTTATTGCTTTGTATGTGGTGCTGAGGATCGAACCCAGGGCCCCACGCATGCGAGACAAGCGCTCTACTGCTGAGCTACATTCCCAGCCCCCAATAAATCTAAATTTTTATCATTCAGAATCTTTGCCTCCATTATGTACTCCTGGCCCACTGCCTAGCAGCTAAGACCTTGTCAAGGACCCATAAAAATATTTGAGAGGAGAAAAAAAATTGACTTAAAAATGATACAAAGGGGGCTGGGATTGTAGCTCAGTGGTAGAGTTCTTGCCCCTCATGCGTGAGGCACTGGGTTCAATCCTTAGCACCACATAAAAATAAATAAAATAAAGATATTGTGTCCATCTACAACCAAAAAAATATTTATAAAAAAATGATACAATGTAGCCGGGCACAGTGGCAAACTGCCTATAATCCCAGCACTTTGGGAGGCTGAGACAGGAAAGTTCAAAGCCAACCTCAGCAACTGCAAGGCGCTAAGCAACTCAGTGAGACCCTGTCTCTAATTAAAACAAAATAGGGCTGGGGACGTGGCTCAGTGGTCAAGTATCCGAGTTCAATCCCCAGTACAAAAAAAAAGCTACAATGTCAAAATTGATAAATGTTTGTAACTACATGAGTATCAGTTAATCCTAAATTTTAACTCAAACTTTATATAGTTGATGTATTTTTTTGTTTACATGTTTTTAAATATATATATACTTAGTTGTAGATGGACACAATGTCTTTATTTTATTGCTTTGTATGTGGTGCTGAGGATGAACCCAGGGCCTCACATATGCAAGGCAAGCGCTCTACCACTGAGCTACAATCCCAGCCCCGACATGTTTTATTTTTATTTGTTGGCTGTAGTATAGAATTGTCCTCCAAAGTAAGAAAATCTTTCCCACTGTTCCCTCTGACCTCAGTCCCTTCATTAGTTCTCAAATTAAATGTCACCTCCTCAAATAAATTTTCATAACCAGTCTATCTAAAGTAGCTCCCTCTCTATGCACATCTGTTATTCTCTGTTGCCTTATTTCTCTACAACACTGCTCTCACCATCTGTACATACTTTATTTGTCTGTTTATTCTATCTTCCCCATTAGACTAATAAACTTCAGTAAGGCAGGAAACTTATGTGTCTTGTTCTCTGTTGTGTCCTTAGGGTCTACTCCACTGCCTGGCCCAATGCAGGCTTCAATAAATAGTTACTGAATCTATAAATAAATGAATGAGAATTTAATCTTCAAGGAAAGAGAGTCAAACCAGGAAGATCTATCTTGGGCTCCATCTTGAGCGCCTTAGAGACACTCATCTTCCTTTGATCCTAGGTAGACAAACAGAACTTTTTTTTTTGGATTGGGCCTGGTAGCACAGGCCTGTAATCCCAGCGATCTGGGAGCATGTTGGGCAACCTAGCGAGACTCTCAAGATAAAAACTAAAAAGGACCGGGAATGCAGCTAAGTGGTAGAACACTTGCCTGACCTGGGTGAGGTCCTGAGTTCTAGTACCATAAAATAAAATAAAATAGACATGCCGGGCGCGGTGGCTCAAGCCTGTAATCCCAGCACTTAGGGAGGCTGAGACAGGAGAATCGTGAGTTCAAAGCCAGCCTCAGCAACAGCGAGGCGCTAAGCAACTCAGTGAGACCCCAGTTCAAAGCCAGCCTCAGCAACAGCGAGGTGCTAAGCAACTCAGTGAGACCCCAGTTCAAAGCCAGCCTCAGCAACAGCGAGGTGCTAAGCAACTCAGTGAGACCCTGTCTCTACATAAAACACAAAATAGGGCTGGGGATGTGGCTTAGTGGTCGAGTACCCCTAAGTTCAATCTTCAGTACCAAAAAATAAAATTAAATAAAATAGACAAACGTTTGTAGGTGTTTTTTCAGCAAAAGTTTTGTTGAAAGATCTTGTAACTTATTTGGAGTGAGAGCGGAGGGAATAAAAAAAAAAAATGGCTCTAAACTAAGTGCAGGGAAATAAACTGGAGATGTGTGGCTCGCCAGGCCCGGGGTCTTGGTATGCACCCTCCCCTCCCCCAGAGGGTAACGGCTGCAGCCCTTCCAGGAGCAGAGTGGCCTCGACTAGGGCTCCAGCAACCTTCCCTCGGTAATTATTCATGAAGGAGGGCATTATGGGAGCTCTTCTTACTATTCATGAGGGGGCGGGGCCTCCCCGCGGGGGCTCCTGGGAGGGATCTGAGTTATTCAAGAGGAAGGGGGCACCAAAGAGCCCACTTTTCTTGCTATTCATGAGGGGGCGGGTCTTCCCTCCCGCTGGGGCTCCTGGGAGGATTCTAAAATGTTCTTGAGGCCACGGGGGCGCCTAAGAGGCGGGAACGCAGCTCCGGAGCCGGCGGGAGCCGGACCCTCCGTCTTCCGGGCGGGAAAACACTGAGGCGATATTTTCTTTTTTCAACATTAAGAAATTTGAGGATGGTGGGACAAAACGACTAACTCCCACTTTCCTGTGATTCCTTGGCCGGAAAACTGTCGAAATCTGTGGTAAAAGGGGTTTTCTCCCCAGTACTTTCTTGTGGAAATAATCTCATCTTTTCATGGACCGAAGAGGGTAAAAGGTGCATCGCTCTGTGACTGAATTTTCCTGTTGGCCAATTTCTCTTTTAAGGTCACCCCAGTTTGCCTCTTTGGAGATGTTTTGGGCTAATATGCGAGCATTTGGGGGTCTCTTCACAGGGTTTTGTTATGTTAAATCCCTGTGATTTACTGTTTGACGTTTATTATCTGGGGGGGGGGGAGTTCTCCAATAGTCTTTTGAAACCTTTCACATATAATCAAAATTAGTGGGATGAAAAACAGGGGCATTGAAACCTCAGATTAGCACCATTTTAGTTGTGAATCTCATTCTCTAAAGGGTGAGAGGAAACCAGAAATAATTTGGAATGATACCTTTAGGAATTTCAAAAAAGCCTCTGTCTCTCCCGCCCAAAACATCGAGGTATGAAAGAGGAAAATAAAGAATTGTAAGAGTCTTCAATTTTAAAATAATTCAGGCCTGTTTTTTTTTTTTTTTTTTTTAGTTGTAAATGGATTTTTATTTTATTTATTTATATATGGTGCTGAGAATCAGACTCAGTGCCTCACACATGCTAGGCAAGTGCTCCACCACTGAGCCACAACCCCAGTCCCAGGACCTGTTATTTTTTAATCTATATGTATAGAGACACACTAAAGTACCCTGCGGGGTCAGTGCGTCCTGGAAGAGCCCATAAGCACCACCCAAGTCTGTCTCACTTCCTACAATTGCTCAGAGAAAGACAAGACCTGGGTCAGATTTATATTTTATTATAATGAAAATGCTTTAAAATGCCTATTGTGAAAAGTTAAAAACAATCTTGTGCATTACATAAATTAGGGCTCTTCCACTTGGTGGAATTACATGCAGCCATTAAAATCTGTAGAAGTATATTTATTGACTTGGAAAAGAGGATTCTTTGAAAAATGCAGATTACAAAGTAGTATGAATAGTTATCCCACTTTTTGTTATAAATAATGTGTATATATATATGTATTTGTGTATATAGAGACATATATGCAAAATTCCAGAATTATGTAAATACCAAAGTGTTTGAAAGTGAATTTAATCGTTAAAAACCTGTATTGGGGGGCTGGGGTTGTAGCTCAGTGGTAGAGTGCTTGCCTTGCATGCATGAGGCACTGGGTTCGATCCTCAGCACCACATAAAAATAAATAAAGATATTTGTGTCCATCTACAACTAAAATAAAAATTAGAGAAAAAGAAACCTGTATTGGGGGCTGGGGTTGTGGCTCAGTGGTAGGGCACTTGCCTAGCATGTGAGAAAGACCCTGGCATTGAGCCTCAGCACCATATAAAAATAAATATATGAAATGAAGGTGTTGTATCCATCTACAACAACAACAAAAATTCAAAAAAACATGTATTTTTTCCATGTTTTGACATAGTGCTTGTGTAATTTTAATGACTTTTTAAAACATCTACTAATTTAATATTCACTGAATGTTGAAGCATAGCATTATGGTATGGTTTTAAATGTATAACTAGTTTTTTGTTTCTTTGTTTTTTTGTAGTTGTAGATGGACAGCTTTGCCTTTATTTTATTTTTATGCAGTGCTAAGGATTGAACACAGTGCCTTACACATGCTAGGCAAATGCTCTGCCACTGAGCTACAGCCCCAGCCCCCGTATAACTAGTTTTAAATTGATATTAAGGTGTAATGTAAACTTTTAACATGGATAAGTAACAATGTGATTTTAGCAGTTTTATAAAAAAAGGAGAAAATGCGTTTTGGTCAGAGGTATTTGTAACTCTTTGATGAAATACCTTACTTGTTACTTCAGAAACAAGAAGTCTTAGATTGAAGTTCTAGTTATATGTGTGTGTGTGTGTGTGTGTGTGTGTACACACACATACACATATATGAACCAATTGCCTGGGGATGTAGTTTAGTGGTAGAGTGCTTGCCTAGTAAGTGCAGGGCTCTGGGTTTGATCCCAGTATTGCAAAAAGGAAAGAAAGAAAGAAAAATGGAACCAACGGAAGAATTATTATTCATCTATTCATTAGTTTTACAACTTTAATTTCACTGCTTATGTATTATACTACACATAGTTGATAATAGCAATGCCACCTATTTAATGTTAGAGCTAGTACATTACTTTTGTTTGTTGTTTTGTTTTTTCTTTTTCTTTTGTTTTTGAGCTAGTACATTTAAATAACTCTGAACTTAGTCTCTTTTTGTTTTTATTGTTTCTAACAGAACATGTCAGTACTCATTTTCAAAGAAATGTAAAAATATTACTACAAAATTTTAAAGCTACAATAATGCTTTAATTTTTTAAAAATACTTTTTAGTTGTAGATGGACACAATATCTTTATTTGTTTATTTATTTTTTACATGGTGCTGAGGATCGAACCCAGCGCCTCACGCATGTGAGGCAAGCGCTCTACTGCTGAGCCACAATACCAGCCCGCTTTAATTTTTTTTAGAATATAAAGATTATAAAAAGGATGGTTATTATAGGATTTTTTTTGTTTTTGTTTCTATGATGTTGGGGAGTAAACCTAGGGCTTCACAAATGCTAGGCGAGTGCTTACCACTGAGGTATACCACCAACCCTAATAGATATGAAATGTATCTTGTGATTTTTTTATTATTATTTTTTTTGGTACTGGAGATTGAACTCAGGGGCACTCGACCACTGAGCCACATCCCCAGCCCTATTTTGTGTTTTATGTAGAGACAGGATCTCACTGAGTTGCTTAGCACCTCGCTGTTCCTGAGGCTGGCTTTGAACTCGCGATTCTCCTGTCTCAGCCTCCCTAAGTGCTGGGATAACAGGCTTGCGCCCCCGTGCCGCCTTTTTTTAATTAATTTTTTAATCTTCTTTCTTTTCCCCGTTTTTTCTGTTATAATATGCCTTTCTATATATATCAAAACTCATACTGAGTAAGGTAGCTCATGCTTGTAATCCCAGTTACTCAGGTGATAGCAGGTGGATCTCAAATTCAAGGCTCACTGGGCAACTTATTGAGTCGCTACTTCAAAAATAAATAGGAATGGGGATGTAGCTCAGGGGTAGAATACTCCTGGGTTCAATTCCCCATACTGGGGGGGAAAAAGGCATATTAAGTCTTTTACTTTTTGCCTATTTTGCAGTTTTCTTTTAAAGACGTGTTTTTTCCTACTAGTACTCTTTTTTAAAATTTTTTTTTAGTTGTCAATTGACCTTTATTCACTTATTTATATGTGATGCTGAGGATCAAACCCAGTGCCTCCTACAAGCGAGGCAAGCGCTCTACCACTGAGCCACAATCCCAGCCCTACTAATACTCTTTAGAGTATTTGGTCAAGAGGTTAAGGATTTACATTTTTTTTCAAATTATGCTATATCGACTCTCTTGGTAAGAACTCCATAAATTAGACATCATAGTAAAATTTGTGTAAATGTGAAGAGATACCTATTGCCCATAAAAATGTAGATCCTTTCTTTCATTAAAAAACAAAACACAAACAAACAAACAAAAAAACAGATCTGGGGATGTAGCTGAGCGCTTGAGCACTTGCCTAGCATGCACCAGGACCTGGATTTTATTCCCAGCACTGGTAAAAAGCAAAAGCAAAAACTCTTCATTGCCTTAATTTCCTTTCTTCTTTGTCTTTTGTACTTTGTTTTTCTAACCAGGATAAATTCATGAGATAAGAAAAAGATGGCATCTAGAATAAATACCAGTTTCACTTTGATTCCCAACCAGAAATATAGACGTAGTAATCGTCGATCGAGCTATTTTTCCAACACCCTTGATTCAGATTCTCAGCCCTTATCAACGCTTGGAAATTTTAAAGCCTTGCCATTGGAAATATTCCAAATAATCTTAAGATATTTGTCAGGTGAGGATTGGGGACTATGAGTAGGCTACATAAAACACTAGAATATTTTTAATTTTTCCCAAGAACTAGTTTATCATCTCAGGCTCTGCTAAAATGTTAATAGCATTCATGTTAAGTTTGTTTGCAAAAGTTTCATCAGTGTTAGGTAAGGGGTAGAATGAGAAAGATCAATGTTCAAACTCTTTAAAGCATACCTCTAACATAATGATGTGGTAGTTTGTTATATATCAACAAGTTTATAATCATTGAGAACTGGATTTAAAGCAATTTTAAGATATGTCCTGGTAGGTTTATTATTCTTATTAGTTAACTTATAAGTTAATAGACTGTACTGAGTGATGTTCTTATATTTAAGCCATTCATACATACATATATATATTTCTTTTGGTAGTGAAAGATGTCAGCATGCTAAGCATGGTGTCTAAAACAGTCAGCCAGCACATTATTAATTATATTTCAACTGCATCAGGAAGCAAAAGACTTTTACTACAGGACTTTCATAACCTTGAGCTGCCTGGTAGGAAACAAGACTCTGCTATACTGGAGCACTACAGATCTCTAGGTAATTTATGAAATGAAAATTGCAACAAGTAAAGAACTAAACTTAATTAAGATGATTTTATTATACACTTCTGTAAAGCTAGTGGGATATGGAATATTTCCTAAAATGTACCTATTTATATGGTGTTTTTACTCTTCAATATGAGGACTTTCCCTTAACAATAGTCCCTTACATTTATCTTTTTTTTTTTTTTTTTGTACTGGGGGTTGAACTCAGGGACACTCGACCAGTGAGCCATATCCCCAGCCCTATTTTGTATTTTATTTAGAGACAGGGTCTCACTGAATTGTTTAGGGCCTTGCTAAGTTGCTAAGGCTGGCTTTGAACTCAAGATCCTCCTGTCTCAGCCTCCTGAGCTACTAGGATTACAGGTGGGCGCACCTGGCTCATCAAAATATATTTGATGAGTATATTTAATAAGACCAAATGAAAGATATATAATCTAAATACAGTATTGTTGGTTTCAGTATTTATGACTCAGTTTAGTATATCCTACAACCGAATATGGCAATTACTTTTTGCTACTTCTCATTGTAAATATCTTTTTTTTTCCCAAACATCATTAGTTAGCTAATAGAGCTTGTCCTTTGGTTTTAGTCTGAAAAAATTTCATTTTTTCCTGATCAAGTCTCAGTTGCTTAAGCAAATGAACAAAGTATTAAGATAATTGTATGGGAATTATATGGGTCTAGGGATGTAGCTCAATGGTAGAAGCTTACCTAATGGGAACAAGATCCTGGCTTTCATCTCCAGCACAGCAAAAAAGAAAAACAAAATTATATGGATCATTGCTTTTAAAAATACAAATATGTAGCCGGGCACAGTGGCTCAAGCCTGTAATCCCAGCACTTAGGCTGAGACAGGAGAATCGCGAGTTCAAAGCTAGCCTCAGCAATGGTGAGGCGCTAAGCAAATCAGTGAGACCCTGTCTCTACATAAAACACAAAAAATAGGGCTGGGGATGTGGCTCAGTGGTTGAGTGCCCCTGAGTTCAATCTCTAGTACAAAAAAAAAAAAAAAATACAAATATGTGTCTGGGGTTGTGGCTCAGTAGTAGAGCGCTTGCCTAACATGCATGAGGCACTGGGTTCGATTCTCAGCACCACATACAAATAAATAAAAAGTCCATCAACAACTAAAAAAATATTTAAAAAAAATACAAATTTGTATTGATTTGGGAGGCAGGTATTGGGAATTGAACCCAGCACTTTATCACTGTGCTAAGTTATTTAGGGCCTTGCTAAATTGCTAAGGCTGGTCTTGAAGTTAGCAATCCTCCTACCTGAGCCATCTGAGTCACTGGAATTACAGGCATGGGCCACTGCACCCAGTTTGTATTGATCTTAATAGGTGACTTTTTTAAAAAAATGGTTTTATTTATATAATGGTTTCAGGCTTCTATTTAATTTTGATGCAGATACCTAGTTAATGATTGATTTTTAGGTAAATGTTTGATGTATTATTATGTACTATTTTCTCATGTCTCCTTCCTATCTGATCTGTTCTTATTTTCAGACATTAAAATAACATTTTTAGAATCCTGTACTTTTGAAGATTATAAAATTTTTTAAATAGTCATTTCATTTTTTATTGATTTATTTTTAGTTGTAGATGGACACAATACCTTTATTTTATTGATTTATTTTTATGTGGTGCTGAGGATTGAACCCAGTGCCTCACATGTACAAGGCAAGTGCTCTACCACTGAGCTACAACCCTAGACCTGAAGATTATAAATTTTAATTTGCTTTTTTTTTCCACACAAAATAGAGCAGATTGCCAGTGTGGAAAGAACATTACATTTGACTATTTTAATGGGAAGAACTTAGAGAAGTTGGTCTTGAAAGAATATAGCAGAACACTTGTGTTAAAAAAAAACAAAAATCATCCAATAATGGGTTTTATGGTAAATTACAACCCTTAAAAATAGGAGTTTTATCTGGACATGGTGGTACACACCTGTAATTCCAGGCTCAGGAGGCTGAGGCAGGAGGATAGGAAGTTCAAAGCCAGCCTCAGCAAAAGCAAGGCACTAAGCAACTCAGTGAGACCCTGTCTCTACATAAAAACACAAAATAGGGCTGGGGATGTGGCTCAGTGGTGGAGTACCCCTGAGTTCAATTCCCAGTACCAAAAAAAAAAGGCAACCAGCATACAATTAGAACTTACAGTTCCCTGCTATGATATGCCATAAGACAATGCTAAAAAAGAAAGGAAAAGATCTCAACCTAAAATCAAACACTGAAAATGTCTTTTTTATATACAAAAATGAGGAGAGGGGCTGGGGGTATAAACTGCTCTGCAAGTGAGTGGCTCTGGGTTCAGTCCCTGACACTGAGGGAAAAAAGGGTGTTTATGTTTAAAACTCAATTCTATTCATGTGTTACCCAAACATAGCAACTTCCAAAAATAAATTAGTTTCCTATAGATTCATCAGAATTATATAATTATATTATGGAAAATAGTAAAAACAGAGAAGATAAAAATTGAAGAAAGTCATGAATTTAGGTATATATTTTTCTACCATGTATCTTATTTTTAGTTTGAGGACATTTGTCCCCTCAGGAATGTTAACAGTGTCTTGCCATTTTAGGAAAAAAGAATACGTAGGCAATTCCTGTCACTGTAGTTCAAGTCACATCTTACTGAGGGAAATTGAAGGGATTTTTTTTCCTTTTCCTTTTTTAAATGTCTGAACACAAAATCCTACACATTCCTAACATACAAACTCTATAAAAGGATATCTTTGAAAGAGATAGATATTTAATACAAACTGGATATTTTCTATGACCAAAAATGACTTCTAACCTTTGAAATTTTAAGTACTTACAACTTTAAATTTTTGTATTTGGAGTAAAGGAATCAAAATCTTTTTTCCCAGGGCTGAAGTTGTGGCTCAGTGGTAAAATACCTGCCTGGCATATGTGAGGCCCTAGGTTCGATCCTCAGCACCACATATAAATAAATAAATAAAATAAAAGATCCATTGACAACTAAAAACAAAAAATAAAAAACTATCTCTTTTCTAGCCAGTCGCAGTGGCGCAAGTCTGTAATCCCAGCACTTAGGGAGTCTGAGACAGGAGAAGTGCGAGTTCAAAGCCAGCCTCAGCAATGGCGAGGGGCTAAGCAACTCAGTGAGACCCTGTCTCTACATAAAACACAAAATAGGGCTGGGGATGAGGCTCAGTGGTTGAGTGCCCCTGAGTTCAATCTCCAGTACCAAAAAAAAAAAAAACTATCTCTTTTCCCATTCTTTTCATGTTTATATTAACAGCTCTTAAAATATTTGCCTTTGTGAATGGAAAGGAGGTTAATTTCAAGAGAGACTGGAATCTGTTTTCTATGGAATAAAGATAAAATAAAGTTTCCCTAGTGTATCTTTATTTCTTATTATTGTATCCTTATAAATCATATGTAAACCATATTCATATGAAATACTTTCATATGCATTTCACAACTTTTTTTTTTTTTTTTTTTTTTTGCAGTATTGGGATTGAACCCAGGGATGATCTACCACTGAGTCACATCCCTAGCCCATTTTGCTTGCTTGTTTGTTTGTTTGTTTGTTTGTTTTTGAGACAGGATTTTGCTAAGGTGCTGGACTGACCTCAGACTTGTGGTACTCCTGCCTCAGCCTCCCAAATAGCTGGGATTACAGGCATGTATCACTACACCCAGCAAGTTTCATAACTTTTTGCAAGATATTTTGCCAGGGCCTCCTAGATGGACATCAGAGCCACTTGAATATCAGAAGCTGTGTAGTATAAGTGTTTTGTGCCCTTCCTCCCCAACATTCTTGTAAAAATTCTATCATAGTTTACCGTGGTATGCCATACTTGACTGTCAGGAAAACATACTGTGGTATTGATATGCTTAAATTAATTGCATTGTTGTCATTTTTTCTTGTGTCTCTTTACTTTCTCAGGTCTACTATTTAAAAGATGCACGTTGCTGTTACCCACCAAGGAAAGACTAAAGTACATTCACAAGATACTCTCAGAAGTAAGAACATACTTCTGAATTAGTTCACAGTCTTAATTTCTAGTAAAGATATTTTATTACTAATGTTTTATACTCATTTTAAATCTATAATAACAGTTCATGAATTAGTACTAAAAATTTAATCAGTGGTAATCTAATACTTTACCAGAGTATAAACAGAGTATAGTATAGTCATCCCCTCTTATCCACAATTGCAGTTACTCATAGTCACCTGCAGTCTGAAAGTATTCGATGGCAAATTCTAGAAGTAAACAATTCATAACTTTTACATCATGCACCATTCTAAGTAGAATGGTGAAAACTCTTAGCCTGATTTATCCCATCTGGGTTGTGAATCATGCCTTTGTCCTGTGTACAAATGCTGTATATACTACCACCCATTAATTACTTAGGAGCTGTCTGGATTATCAGATGCACTGTTGTCGTATCATAATGCTCATGTTCAAATAACTTTTTTACTTAGTAATGGCCCCAAAAGTTCAGGAGTAATGATGTTGGCAGTTTTATTATGGTACATTGTTATAACTGTTGTATTTATTATTGTTGCTGGTTTTTTTTACTATGCCTAATTTATAAATTAAACATTATCGTAGGTATTTATGTATAGAAAAAAACAGTATAGCAGGGCACGGTGGTGCATGCCTGTAATCCCCATGGCTCAGAAGGCTAAGGCAGGAAGGTCCCAAGTTAAAAGCCAGCTTCAGCAATGGCGAGGCGCTAAGCAACTCAGTGAGACCCTGTCTCTAAATAAAATACAAAATAGGGCTGGGGATATGGCTCAGTGGCCAAGTGCACCTGAGTTCAATCCCCAGTACCTAAAAAAACAAACAAACAAACAAAAAGTATAGTATAAAGCATTTTTACCTCACATATGATTTCTGAGGAAATTTTAAAGTGGTAGTTTAGATTTTATTAAAACAAATTAATTTCTGAATGTTACATCTTATTGTTTAAATATGCAAAAACATAGGAAAGTATTTTTAATATATAATACGACAAACCTCTTATGATAATAAACTTGGAAATGTACATCAATGCATTTGGGCATAGTATCTTTAGAGGACTTTTGAATTTTAACATACAATCCAAACATACATTCTGATGGTTTGGTTCTGTGCTCAATAGGATGCAAACTGTTCGCATATACTGGCTATTTTCCATGAAGTATTTGCATTGATCTCTGGTCTATGTTATTGTAGCAGCTTCCCAGATGATCTTTCTGCCATCCATTTCATCACTCCCCAAACTGTTCTGTATACCAATTCAAGGTTGTTGTTGTTTGTTCTTTTGTTTTTCCTAAAGCATCATATTCATCAAGATAACTTTCTTACTTGAAAATCTTTCAGTGAGTCAGGCATGGTGGCACATGCCTGTAATCCCAGGAATTTGGGAGGCTGAGATAGGAGATGGCAAGTTCTGGGCTAGCCTCAGTAATTTAGTCTGTCTCAAAACAAAACAAAACAAAACAAAAAAGGACTGGGGATATAACTCTGTAGTAGAGTGTCCCTGGCTTCATCCCCAGTACCCTCACCAAAAAAAAAAAAAAAAACTTTTAGTGTATATTCAATTTAGGCTTCTCCCAACAGTGCAACTTTTCTTTCTTTGCATTGAGTCTAATTAACTTGGTCAGATCTTTCTTACCAAATAAACATTGTTTCTTCTACCTCCATACAATTTTGTCCTTTACCAGTACTTTCCATTCATTATGTCTGCGTCCTGCTTATTTTTTTTTAATTTTGTTTTGTTGTAGATGAACACAATATCTTTATTTATTTTACGTGGTACTGAGGATCGAACCCAGTGCCTCACGTATGCAAGGCAAGCGCTCAACCGCTGAGCCACAGCCTCAGCCCCCGTCCTGCTTATTTTACTTGTGTCTTTCATAAGCTTTCTTGATCATTACCAAATTTATCTTTTCCTTCTTTTCAGATTGTCCAATATAGTATTTATTCAGTCATTTAAACATTTATACATAGTGTAACTGAATTATAGTAATTTCACATGTGTATATCTTATTCTTCTAAATAAATTGTGAGCTCCTTGAGGGCAGAGACTGTTTCATACTTCCTTTGTAATCCTCACCTATCTAACACAGTGCTCATCAGAATATATACTGAAAAAAATCTTGCTTATTGCTGTTAAATTTAAATGTCAACTCATTGTACAGACCCACTGAAAAAAATAATTAACAGTTGTTCTCTTTACAGGTTTCCTGTTTAAAATTCAATGGCTGTGCAGCTCCTATGCAATGTTTAGGATTACCATGTTATGGCATGTTTTTACAGGTACATTTTTTAATGAAAGAAGAAATGGAATGCTTTCTTAAACTGTTAACAAGTAGAGCATGGAATCTATCCTTCTATCAGTTAATAGAATTTACAATAATCTAAAGAGAGCAAAATAAAACTGTAAAGATGTGTGAATATTTTAATCTTATAGTGTGTTTCCCATCTTGGATTTTCTTCTTCAGTTTCTAAGTAGTGAGAAATGTTTAACGTTCATTTGCTCTATAACAATGTCCTCCAAGTATCCAGCCAGTTGTTAAAAAACAAAAAGAAAAAAAGAATGGACTAGGGCTGTAGCTCAGTGGCAGAGCACTTGCCTATCATGTATGAAGCACTGGGTTCGATCCTTAGCACCACATAAAAATAAACAAATAATGTGGCCTGGGGCTGTAGCTCAGTGGTAGAGCGCTTGCCTCGCATGCTTGAGGCACTGGGTTCGATACTCAGCACCACATATAAATAATAAATGAATAAAATAAAGACCCACCAACTAAGAAAATATTTTAAAAATAAATAAATAAACAAAATGCAGGCATGCTGTCCATCCTCAACTACAAAAAATAAAAAATAAATATCATAGGGTGGTATATATGTGCATGTATTTATGTTTATAGTAAGTTTAAACTCTTGGACTAGTTATTTAAGGTGTGATTTTAGAAATTAACTGTAGAGCTGGGTTTGGTGGTGCACACCAGTAATCCCAGCAGCCTCGTAGGCTGAGGCAAGAGGATCATAGGTTCAAAACCAGCCTCAGCAACGTAGCAAGACCCTAAGCAACTTAGCAAGACCCTGTCTCAAAATAAAAAACGTAAAGGTCTGGGGATGTGGCTCTGTGGTTAAGTGCCTCTGCGTTCAAACACTGGTACAAAAAAAAAATTGTAGTATTTCAAGAACATTCTTTAAAATATTTTTTTAGTTGTCAATGTACCTTTAATTTTATTTATTTATATGTGGTGCTGAAAATCAAACCCAGTGCCTCACACATGCTAGGCAAGCACTCTACCACTGAGCCACAGCCCCAACCCCAAGAACATTTTTTACTAATCTTTTATTGTAAACAAAGAAGATAAAAATAATAACTAGTATTAATTAAGCCCTTACTGTGTGCCAGACACTGTTATAAAGTTTATATGTAAACATGTATTTAACAACCTTAAGAGGTAGGCAGTGCACCCAAGAGGATCTGGTGCTGTATTCTGTCCTGCCAGCCACCAACTCCTACACATTCAGATTCCAGGACCTCCTAGTAGCCTTCTTCCAAGTTAGAGTGTTTCTTTTCTTTCAAAAATTTCGGTCTTTCTTTTTTTTGGAATAGGTAGTATAAATTCAAAAGGTATAAAATATATACAGTAAAAAGCTTGTCTCCCCTAAGGCCTGTCCCAAGTTTATTGATTTCCCTTCACCAAAAGTAATCACTGTTACCAGTTGTTTTCCTTCCAAAGATGATGATGACGACAATGATGATGATTACTGCTGGGTATTGAAGATTAATTTTTATTTTTTTTTTTTTTGAATCTTTTTTTAGTTGTTGATGGACCTTTATTTTTTTCATTTATTTATATGCAGTGCTGAGAATCAAACCCATTGCCTCATGCACGCTAGGCAAGTGCTCCACCACTGAGCCACAACTCCAGCCCTGAAGATTAATTTTTAAAAAAATTTTTTTGTAGTTGTAGATGAACAGCATACCTTTATTTGTTTCATCGTTATGTGGTACTAAAGTTCAAACCCAGTGCCTCGCACATGCTAGGCAAGTGCTCTACCACTGAGCCACCACTCCAGCCCCTGTGAAGATTAATTTTTTTTAAATATTTATTTATTTATTTTTTAGTTGTAGGTGGACAGAATATCTTTATTTTTTATTTTATGTGGTGCTGAGGATCGAACCCAATGCCTCATGTGTGCTAGGCGAGCACACTTCCACTATGCTATAACCCTAGCCCTGAAGATTAATTTTTAAACTACTAAAGTCTAGTTATTTTAAGAAGAGTTTTATGTGATTAATTAACCTTTCAAAATCTAATTATAGTTCTATACAACTTTAATCTCCTTTTCATATATCTTTGTGCCTTTTAGTATGTTCAGAGATATTAATAAAAGTTTTTTTGGTTATTCACATCCAAAAGTCATAAGTAAATCCTCAGAATTGTCATATTTAAATCACTATCATTTATAAGCAGTATCATAAATGACCACTAGAGGAAGCCAAAGGGGTCTTCCCATAGTCTTAAAACCAAGACACAATATAACTTGAGTCAGATGTCTAAAGCTGTGTTCCTGGGTTTTGGCCTTTATTTTCCTTGTATTGTCAAAGTTTAGGATTTAGTACCTTTAAAAGTTCTCTGAAATGATAATTCCTTTCCAACCTAAAAGAAACTTGATTTTACAGCATTTTTGGTTTTGATTATGTAAATTTCTTACTACTTTGAATAGCTCCATTGTGAATAAAAATTATGGATCATCTTAATTATGTTTTAAAATCACTTATACTCATAAAGGGGCAGTGACTTGTGTTTTGATTTGATGGTCTGAACACATGCAATGTTTCCTTTATTTTATTTTCCTCAGACCTTAACAGCAGGTTGGGATGAACTTGAGTGCCATCGTGTCTATAACTTCTTATGTGAGTTGACTAATCTCTCCCGCAAGATGCAGAGTGTTGTCTGTAGCAAACCAGGTAAAGAACTACAATTCACAGATGATGTTATACAGAAATTAAGATGGAAAAAAAAAGAAAGCCGGGTGCGGTGGCTTACTCCTGTAATCCCAGCACTTTGGGAGGCTGAGACAGGAGAATCGCAAGTTCAAAGCCAGCCTCAGATGGCAAGGCGCTAAGCAACTCAGTGAGACCCTATCTCTAAATAAAACACAAAATAGGGCTGTGGATGTGGCTCAATGGTCAAGTACCTCTGAGTTCAATCCCTGGTACCAAAATAAAAATAAAAATTAAATTAAATTAAAATAAAGATTTATTGACAACTTTAAAAATTTTTTTGAATAAATAAATAAATAAAATTATGGAGCCAGGTACAGTAGTACACACCTGTAATTCCATTGATGCTGAAGGCTGAGGCAGAAAAACTGCAAGTTTGAGGCCCACCTCAGCAATTTAATGAAGCCATATGAAACTTAGAAAGACCCTATCTCAAAATAAAAAATAAAAAGGGCTAGGGATATAGCTTAGTGGTAAAGCACCCCTGAGTTCAATCCCTAGTACCAAAATATATAAATAAGTTAATTAAATAAATACATTATGGATCCAGGCATGGTGGTACACACCTATAATCCCAACAATTTGGGAGGCTTAGGCAGGAGGATTGCAAGTTCAAAGTCATCCTGGGAAACTTACTGAGACCCTATCTCAAAATTTATAAAAAGAAGGGCTGGGGATATAGCTCAGTGGTAGGGCACTCTTGGGTTCAGTCCTCAATACCAATGAATAACAAACATATGTACATTCATACACAGTAAAAGGAGAAATAAATTAAGTGATAAACATTGAATGAGATATTGATGCAAAAAGCAATAGGTGATTGGGGGAAGAGAAGTCCTCAGAGGGCATCAATTGCATTAACATTCCTTAAACTGTGTGGTGGGCACAAAGTAGTTCATTCTAGTATTCATTCTTGAAACTTTTCTAGCCAGGTGTGATGGTGCATGCCTGTAATCCCAGCAGTTTAGGAGGCTGAGGCAGGAGGATTGCAAGTTTAAGACCAGCCTCAGCAACTTAATGAGGCCCTAAGCAATTTAGCAAGACTCTGTCTCTAAAGAAAATATTAAAAAGGGCTGGGGCAGCTAGGTGCAGTGGCGCAAGCCTGTAATCCCAGCACTTTGGGAGGCTGAAACAAGGAGAATCGCGAGTTCAAAGCCAGCCTCAGCAACTGCAAAGCACTAAGCAACTCAGTGAGACCCTGTCTCTAAATAAAACACAAAATAGGGATGGGGATGTGACTTAGTGGTCGAGTGCCCCTGAGTTCAATCCCTGGTACCAAAGGGGAAAAAAAAGACGGTTGGGGCTGTAGCTCAGTGGAAGAGCACTTGCCTAGCATATGTGAGGCACTGGGTTTGATCCTCAGCACCACATAAAAATAAACAAACAAAGGCATGCTGTCCATATACAACTACAAAATTTTTTTTTTTAAAAAAAGGCCTGGGAACTGGGTGTGGTGGTGCACGCCTGTAGTCCCAACACTTTGGGAAGCTGAGACAGGAGAATCGCAAGTTCAAAGCCAGCCTCAGCAATGGCAAGGCACTAAGCAACTCAGTGAGACCCTGTCTCTACAAAAAACACAAAATAGGGCTGGGCATGGGGCTCAGTAGCCTAGTACTCCTGAGTTCAATCCCTGGTACCAAAAAAAAAGAACATTGCAGCATATTTTTTTATTTTGAGAAAAAGGAAAAAGATAGTTTATTGCTTTGCTAGCAAAGGAGAAAACCAGGGGACTTCTATCCCAAAGGCTGTGATTCTGCCTATCTGCAGGAACGGGGCTTTTATAGAGGTGACTGAAAGAAAATGCAATTAGAGGAGATCAGGAAGGAGAAGATCAGGGAGGAGAGTTTAGGAAAAAGAAAAGAAGATTGGGAAAAAGAAAAAAAAATGTAAGTTTTAAAGCCACAAGGGATATAATCGAAGCATCAAGTGAACCCCTGTTACAATTCCCTACTGTCAAGTTCTACATTCCATTTCCATGGAAAGTGGGCAACAGCATCTCCAAACTATTTCCTGCTGAAAGAGGGTGAAGTGGGGGAAGTAACCCAAAGTCCTTGTTCTCTATCAGGTGGGGCGTGGACAATTAAGGGCATTCAGCATCAGAACAGTCCAGAGGTCCACAGTGGCAGTTGGCAGGTGACTGGACAAGGCATACATAGGGCAGGAATTATGCTAAGAAAACAATAAAGACAGCAAAGTGTTACTTTTTTTGTGAACAGCACAAAAAACAATTAGGAATTTCAGCCAGTCTCTAAAACCATGAGGACAGTAACTCATAATCTTATCAGTGAAAAACAGATCAAGTTCAATGTAAGAGGTTAGGAAGATCTGCAGGTTTATGAAATCAGACTCAAATTAACTCAGGACAAATATGCAACTCTTGTGACTGGTATTATTAGGCACTCTCACATAAGAACGCTTCCTTCATAGCCTCCAGCTTTACTTGCTGTTGGTAGGACTGACCCAACTGTACAAGTTACATTTAAAAAGACATCGTTTTTCCTTTTATTTATTTATTTATTTATTTATTTATTTATTTATTTATTTATTTATTTTTTAGTTGTAGGTGGACACAATAGCTTTATTTATTTTTATGTGGTGCTGAGGATCGAACCCAGTGCCACACTTGTGCTAGGTGAGTGCTCCACCACTGAGCCACAACCTCAACCCCATTTTTCCTTTTAAATGTCCACGTAGGGCAGGGCCTGGTGGTGCGTGCCTGTAATTCCCGCACTTTGGGAGGCTGAGACAGGAGAATCGCAAGTTCAAAGCCAGCCTCAGCAACAGTGAGGCACTAAGCAACTCAGTGAGACCCTGCCTCTACATAAAACACAAAATAGGGTTGGGGATGTGGCTCAGTGGTCAAGTGCCCCTGAGTTCAATCCCTGGTACCAAAAAAAAAAAAAAAAAGTCAGCTGAAATTCCTCAGAGATCACTCCTGGGGACATGTGAAGCCTCTTGACTTCTTTTTTTTTTTTTTTTTTTT
>PVHX01011991.1:15204-25393 GCA_004024805.1 Geosciurus inauris | reverse complement strand
GAGGCACTGGGTTCGATCCTCAGCACCACATAAAAAAAAAATAAAAAAGATATTCTGTCCACCTACAACTAAAAAAATAAATAATATTAAAAAAAAAAAAGAACAGATAAGGGGCTAGGGTTGTAGCTTAATGGTAGAGCACTTGCCTAGCATGTGTGAGGCACTGGGTTTGATCCTCAGCACCACATAAGAATAAACAAACAAGGGCTGGGGCTGTAGCTCAGTGGTAGAGCGCTTGCCTCGCATACATGAGTCACTGGGTTTCGTCCTCGGCACCGCATAAAAATAAATAAATAAAATAAAGATATTTTTAAAAAAGAATAAACAAACAAAATAAAGGTATTGTGTCCACCTACAACTAAAAATATTTTATTTATTTATTTATTTATTTTTTGGTGCCAGGGATTGAACTCAGGTGTACTTGACCACTGAGCCACATCCCCAGCCCTATTTTGTGTTTTATGTAGAGACAGGGTCTCCCTGAGTTGCTTAGTGCCTCACCGTTGCTGAGGCTGGCTTTGAACTTGCGATTCTCCTGTCTCAGCCTCCCTAAATGCTGGGTAAAAATATTTTTTAAAAAAAGAACAGGTAATCTCTTGGTAACTTCCTGTTTAGAAACCTAGTTTATGATCACTGTTACCCACAATGGCTAATGTGTTGCTGTGATCACTATCCAATATGCAATCCACATTTCTAGAAAAATAGTTTACAATTCTTTTGTCTTCATAGGAAGTGCCCGTAAACTAGAATTAAGGATCAGACTATTCTGTAGAAATGTCCTCCTTGATCATTGGACACATCGAAGTGATTCTGCTTTTTGGTTGACACGAATATTAAAACCATGGCCAATGGTCAATCAGGCAAGATTACTGTATATCATCTTTGGGCCAACATCTTCTCAGGATGGTGAGCACTGATTTTTCAGGATGGATGTTATATAACTGATTAATTGCTTTTGCTTTGTGAAGCCAATCTTTTTTACCTGTTCAATTTTACCCCTCCTAATAACTATAAACTATTTCATGATTTCATAGATGTACACTACATTAACTTGTGCATAGCCTAAGCTTCCAAACAAATTGTTCTGCTATAGAACATTAACAAATGTATTTCTATCATCCCTGAGTTTAGCTGTTTTTCAGGGTTTTTTTTTTTGTTTTTGTTTTTGGTACTGGAGATTGAACTCAGGGGTACTCGACCACTGATCCACATCCCCAGCCCGATTTTGTGGTTTAATGTAGAGACAGGGTCTCATTGAGTTGCTTAGCGCCTTGCCGTTGCTGAGGCTGGCTTTGAACTTGCAATTCTCCTGTCTCAGCCTCCCTAAGTGCTGGGATTACAGGCTTGCGCCACCGTGCCCGGCTGTTTTTCAGTTTTAAACATTATCTTAACTCAAGGTTATGTTTGCTGCTGGAGGGTCTAATAGTACTAAGAAGCAAGGTAGTGGCAGAATTGATGCTTACTTAATTTCAGGTGCATAATATGACTTGCAAGATTTTTGCCTAAGTTTTTCTTAGATTAATATTAAAACTATCATGTATTTATTTAGTCTACATTGACTTGTATCAAAAGGAAACTATAGTTTGTTGAGAAGGAGCAGGGAGTCAATCTGAGATTAAAATTTTGTTATGTGTACTCCACAAAGAGAACTGGTCATAGGTATAATAAAAAATGTAATTACTGTTTTGTTATATATGTTTGAAAGAGTCTCAAAAATAGCATTCTCTTTTTGGGAAGAATATCAGTGGGGTTTGTTTTATTTCAGTAAATTGCTTATTCCAATTTCTGCTGTGAAGTGACATTGTCTTTGAACTAAAAGCACTATTCTGCTGGTGAAACAACCTTTTCTTTCCTTCATTTGGCTATATTGTTGCTGTGTTTCATCACATTAGTAAGAAATATTCAAATTTATACTGTTATCAGAATTGGCCTCTAATTATGAAAGTATCTTATATAAATGATGGGATCCCATTATGCAATCCACTTTCCTTTTTAAACAATCCATGAAATCTTTATCACAAAGCCAAGTATTCTGTCATAGCCTAGTTTCTGTTTCAATTCAGGACAGGTGGTTTGGCAAAAAATGATAGAAGGACCTACAGATGAATCCAGTCTGAAAGGTTTGGCTGATGCCATTAAATTACTCTATGACACAGGCACCAAAGAGTGGACAGCAGATGATGTTATCAGTCTTGTAGATGAACTGTCAGGTACAAATATTCATTTACTAATATAGAGTAATAGAAATGTATTATTAGAATATAGTGATAAAATTGTAAGAAAAGCCAGGTACAGTGGCACACACCCATAATCCCAGTGACTCAGGAGGCTGAGATAAGAGAATCACAAGTTTGTGGCCAGCCTCAGAAACTTAGTGAGACCCTATCTCAAAATAAAGTAAAAAGAGGGCTGGGGTTGTAGCTCAGTTGTAGAGCACTTGCCTAGCATGTGTTAGTCACTGGGTTTGATTCTCACTCTGCATATAAATAAATAAAGGTCTATCAGCAACTAAAAATAATAAAATAAAAAGGGCTGGGGTGTGGCTTGGTGGTAGAGTACCCCTGGATTCAATCCCCAGTACTGGAAAAAAAATTATAAGGAAAATTCTACAGGTAATAAATTCAGTGCTTATTAGAAACCACCAATTGTTGTAAAATATTTGAAGGGTTTGGCATGATGTTTGAAGAGAATACACTTAATAAACTTTCTTTCAATTGCCAATTTTATAAATATATATATTATTATTATTTAAAGGATTTATAGTTTAGTTATCTCTCTTATTCCCATTTTGTGAGTTCTTAGGAACAGCTTTCTGGTTATATAAGAAGAAAACCCTCTCCTACTGGTACAGGAGAGGTGAAAATAATTTTTCTCATTCCTGCATAATGCTTTAGATGTAAAAGTTTACTAGGATTCTTCCTTATACAAGATCAAAGCACTTTGCCTGCTGATATATGTAGGAGAATTAATTTGACTACATTACTTGTACATTTGTACAAGCTACCATGGCTTGGCAATAATCTCTGCTCTGGTTGAATGCTGTAATTGAAAAACTTAAACATTTTTTCCTGAGTGTTTCCCTTGGCACTAATTGTATTTCCAATAAGGCAATGTAATATTGCATGTATTTAAAGATGTTTAATATGGCTATTGTGTAATTTATCATTAAATAACTGTTCTTCCTCTAATAAAAGTGGTTCCTCGGGAGTGGCTTCTAGAGAATAATGCGCGTCTCCTAATCCTAAGTGGAAACAACATCTGTTTCACTTTCATGGCTAGTAAAGCTGTGAATGGACGGGCCATTGAACTGGCAAGGCTCATTGTCTTTTTGGCTTTGGTAAGTAAAAAATAAGTTTTTCTCTAGCAAGTTGTTTAACATTATAATTTATTTACCAGAGTGGCTAAGGATGTAGTTCAATGGTGGAGCACTTGTCTAGCATACTTAAGAGTCCCTGGGTGTGATTCCTGTCACTGCAAAACTGAAAAAATAAGATAAAATCAAGCCAGACTTAGTGGCACATGCCTGTAATCCTAGCTACTTGGGAGGCTGAGGTAGCAAGATCAAAAGTTTGAGGTTATCCTACGTGACCCTGTCTCAAAATAAAATGAAAAGTTCTGGGGATGTAGCTTAGTGGTAGATTGCTTGCCTGGCATTCGCTGAGGTCCTGGGTTCAATCCACAGTACCACAGATCAATAAATAAGTTAATTCTTACTTTTTAGTCAGTTTTAGCTAGGAACATATCATCTTTAAATATGTATCTTTTAAATAATGTACAAACAGCCAGGCATAGTGGCCCATGCTTATAATCCCAGCAACTTGAGGCAGGAGGACCTCAAGTTTGAAGCCAGCCTTGGTAATTTAGCAAGGCCCTAAAGCAACTTAGCAAGAACCTGTCTCAAATGAAAAACTAAAAAGGGTTGGGGATGTAACTCAATGGTAAAACACCCCTGGGTTCAGTTCCCAGTACCAAACAAACAAGTGATCCCTAAAACTTTCAAGATGGAAAATTGATACCACAGTGCTTTTGCCTACTGAAATTGTCTGTTGTCTTCATGTACTCCCTGAAGCCATGCCTTTTTTTTTTTTAACCCTTGGTTCTGGAAATCAAATCCAGGGTCTCATATTTGCCAGGCAAGCGATCTATTACTGAGCATATCCCCAGCCTCAAACCATATTTTTATAGCTTATCCTTGCGTCATCAGTTCTTAGTGGGTATTCAGTAAATGCTTACAGAATGAATGAATGAGAAGAAGTCTTATTTTTCATGTATATAATAATGATTTTCAAGATTAGTTCTTGTATTAGTGAATAATATTCTGACAATCTTGAACCAGGCTTTTATTTTTTTCATATTTTATTTACACTAAAATTGCACCATTTAAAAGCAAAAGAGGGGGCTGGGGTTGTAGCTCAGTGGTAGAGTGCTTACCTTGCATGCGTGAGGCACTGGGTTCAATCCCCAGCACCACATAAAAATAAATAAAGATATTTATGTCCATCTATAACTAAAAAAAAAAATTAAAAATAAAATAAAATAAAAGCAAAAGAGTATTAAAGATACAAGCATTACCTTTTTATAAAATCAGTGGGGGTGCTGGGGTGGTGGCTCAGTGGTAGAGTGCTTGCCTAGCATGTGTGAGGCACTGGGTTTGATTGTCAGCACTGCATATTAATAAATTAATTAAATAAAGGTCCATCAGCAACTAAAAATATTTTAAAAAATCAGTGGGGTGTCATATATAATACATTATGTTAAATCATACTATCATTGTCAATACATTTTCAAATTCTTTCTTTCTTCACATGAAGATTTACAATAAGGGGTTGAGGTTGTGGCTCAGTGGCAGAGCGCTTTCCTCGCACGTGTGAGGCACTGGGTTCGATCCTCAGCACCACATAAAAATAAATAAACAAAATAAAGACACTGTGTCCATGTATAACTAAAATATATTTTAAAAAAAGATTTACAATAATACTTTTATGTCTAAATCAGGTGTGTGAGAAAGAACTATACTGCATGGATTGGGCAGTTAAAATGATGCAAAAAGTCTGTAAAGTCTTTAGCACTCCGGTGGAAAGAAATAACTTCCTGCAGAGTGTGGCAAATGCATTTGCCTGTGTTACAATGGAAATGCTGCAGTCAATCATGTCTGGTGAGTAGGAATATATCTGATGCATAGGAGTGAGTAAAAGTGTATTTGAGTCTCTACTTATGACAGAACTATTTCAGTGTAGACTGTTATTTCTAAACTAACAATAGAAGGAACAGACATTTTATTGTTAATTTGTGAGATATTTTTAGTTCCTGGCTTTTGTCACTTTAAAAATCTAGTAATGGTTTCAATAGAGAACATGAAGCTGAAGAAGCCTGCTCTGAAAGGAACCAAATTTCAATTATTCTACACAACAAAAACTTTAATTTACTCACCAACTTATTATCCTCATAATAATATCTCATTTTTGTGTAGTTTTTGATGAATATTATTTTATGGTTTTATTAGGTGGCCATTATGATAATTAATCCTCTTTTACAGATAAGAAAACTAAGGCTTTGAGAAATAACTTGACTTGCCCAAGGTCATAAAGTTAGAAATAATAAAGTATGGAACAGCATTCTTTTCCTCTAATTTCTAATCCAGTGTTCTTATATAATTACATGATTTCAGTGATTAATGTCCAACTTAGTAAAGGTCAATAACAGAAAGTCTTCTCTTTACCTATTATTAGGAACAGTTGGAACATCTTATATTTCTAAATCATATATTTAAATTTTTAACTGACATTTTCTTTTCCCTACTGTCTGTTCCTGTGTATGACATATAGGAGATCGTGATGAAGACGACAGAGGCTTTTTGAATTTGTTCCATCTTGTACATGCTCAGGCTAACTTCCATAAGGAGGTCCTATATTTGACCATGAATACACTCTCTCCCTAAATATTCAGAAAGCCTTGCCTTTAGAGAATACATCGCTGAATTAACACTTAAGAGTACTACTTTTCCACACCTGAAGAATAGCATCTATGGGGCTTTTTGTCATCTAAGGAACCTAGGAATTCAAAAGTTGCATAGGATTTTAGTAGCAACTGCTTACACCATTATTAATATAAAAACAACAGGCAAACCCAAGAATGTGCTATGATTTCTCTGGAAAATAAGCTCTGCCTCAGACTCCAAAGTTGGGTAAATACAACACCAAACCAAAATGGAAGGTTAATGGTCAGCCAGTACATTCTGCTTGTGTGGATCTTTGAAAAATGAAAAAATTCTGTTTTATAGTTAGAACAGACCCAAATTCTCTAAACAATAGTATCTGTTCACTTTGCTTAGGTTGTGCAGATACAGCCCAGAATGTTTTATGAAGACTTGCAATATGGTGTTTTAGAATATACAGAATATAAATCACATTCCTTATTACCTTCTTGGCATATGATTACAAAGAATAATATATTTCATTCATATTTTATATGGACTAACAGATAAAAACAAAAGAAGTATGTGTATGTATGTATACAAATATATATATACATATTATGTATGTCTATATGTACGCCACACCGTATACATATATATTTCCTTCTTTAAGACAATGACACAAAAGGTCCATAAATCAAGGAAGGTATATATTATCTTAATACAACCAAATCGTCTTATGCTTTTCTGGAGATTAGAGTGAAATGTTGCAAATAAGAAAACTATATAATTAAAGAAAGTAGATATTCTGCTGCTAGAACAATCTTCACAAATAATTTGCCCTTCTTTCTAAGCTTTCCTCCGTATCTCAAAAAGTGAGATTTAGACTTGGAGTGTAGCTCAGTGGTAGAATACTTACCCAGCCTGTACAAGGCTCTGGATTTTATTTCCAGCACCAGCAAACACACACACACACACACACACACACACACACACACACACACAGGAGCTCTCCTGGATCTCCCATTCCTCTTCATGTGCTCTCGTGCTCAACCCCAGTCAAGCTGCATGCCAAGCAAGCACCCTACCACTGAGCTATACCACCCAGCCCCTGATCACCTAACTGATCACCCTGACAGCCTCCTTCTACTGGACTTCACAGAGGCTACCTTTCTTTCCCCAAGCCTTTGATTTAACTTACTTGTGGAGCTGATAGGGGGGAAGAAACACTATGAGATGTGGCAATAACCTGCAGAAGAGGAATGTAAACTGTGGAAGATTCTCGAATTTTGGCAAAAAGGGCTCAGTGAAAAATTTGATAGGACTGAGGAAGAGTGAACATTGTAGAGAACATGAAAATTGTGGTAATAAGATTTTATTGTATTTCAGTAGTAAAAGCACTTACCATCAGTTTTGAAGGGTCACTTCCCTTTTATTGCCTAACTGTAATCCCCATTGGTGGCAGGAATTTTTTTTCTCCAGTTCATCTCTTTTCTTCAGAGTTTAAAGATTTGTGCAAAAACAAGGTTCTTGCTTTTATCCTGCTTTTGTTTTCTTCTTCTCAGCTTAAGAATTCATCCATAACTAGCTGGGTGTGGTGGCACATGCCTATAATCCCAGGGATTCAGGAAGCAGAGGCAGGGAGATTTCAAGTTGGAGGCCAATTTAGAGAGACCCTGTCTCAAAATAAAAAATAACAGGGGCTAGGAATGTAGCTCAGTGGTAGAGGCAGATAACCAGAATACAAAGTAACATCTTAGTTACCTTTTTCTTCCCTACCTCATTTTTCTTTTCTTTTCTTTTTTTTTTAGTTGTAGATGGACACAATACCTTTATTTAACTAATTTATTTACATGTGGTGGTGAGGATCAAACCCAGTGCCTCACATGTGCTAAGCAAATGCTTTACCACTGAGCCACAACCCCAACCCCCCCACCTCATTTTTCCATACCTACTTTGGAAAGCCTAATAGATTTGTTTATCAAAACACTGATGATTCCAAGCTGAGATTATTTGGGAGGAAAGAGGAAAATAAAAAAGTAAAAGTTAATATAGAGAATATTTTTAAGATTTCACTAAGTAGATACTAAATTTCATTTTTTTAGAGAATGAAATTTCATATTATGAAGTTTCCTTGAATTCCTTGAATTATCCAAATTTACAAAAGAAGAGAGGTTTAATTCAAAATACCTTTGATCTATATTTGGAATCTCATTACACTCTTGAACCAGCATGACTTGCTGCTGCAAATTCATTTAAATTCACATTATTTTATTACTCTTAGTAATTGTGAGATTATTCTCTCCTCCCCCACAAAACATTTTTTTTGAAACATAAAAAATTGATGTATTCTTTGGATGCTGCAGATAAATGGTATCATTTTATTGCCACTAAAAAGTAACTGACAAATTCTTCATTTAATTTTTAATAGAGACAATTAGGCATGGTGTTCCATGTTTGTAATCACAGAGATTTAGGAGGCTGAGGCAGGAGGATCTCAAGCTGAAGAATAGCCTTAGCAACTTAGTGAGACTCACTAAGAGACTTAGCAACTTAATGAGTCTCAAAATAAATTAAAAGGACTTGGGGATGTGACTCAGTGGTAAAGTGCCCCAGTATCAAATAAATAAATAATAATTGATACAACATTTGTGACCAAATTTACCATTTCTACAATTCACTGGTTCAGTTTTTTTTTGCTGAATACATTTGTCATCAGGAATAACGTGTAATATCAAATTTTAAAGTGGGAGATTAACTTGCAAAAGCATTTATTATTATCACTAGTCTGATATTGCAATGGTATGGGGAGTCACACTGCCCCACAAAAAGGAGCATTTGCAAAAAAAAAAGTAGCCTAACACATTAAGAGACTATCCATCTCTAACTCTGGAACAATTGTGATACACAACTATGTCAACTATTAACTGGTCAGATCATTTAACCCATGCCTTTTTCTAAATCAGAGGATTGGCTTAAATTAGAAGACTTTTTTCCTTTTTATAGTGATTTCCTCAGTTTCCTTTGACTTTGGTTCATAGGATGATTTTTCCTAGAAGGCAAGCTCAAAAACACATTATTATATTTATCTTTATTATTGTTTCTCAGACACAAACCATTACCACCATAACAAACTAATGATGTGACTTTTCTTGAAAATGAATTGGAAGTTTATGTCTTGTGATAAACACTTTATGCCTTATGAAACCATAGGGCACCTATCTTTAACACATTTTTGGATGATTCCTTCTGCCCCTCAACTTTATCCTATTCACTGTGTGGGCATTAAGTGACCACACCTGGGAAGAGGTTCAAGCGTTCAAGAAGCCCAGCATTGCTTATCTGGCTGTTCTCTGAACAATAGGCACCTGTCTCACATTTCCCATCCTATATTGATTCAACATGCTTACAGTTCTTTGGTTAATAACAAAGATTTTATTGCCAGGATAATTGTTCACCTTCGGAGATAGAGCAAGCATGAGGTGCCCAGCAAAATGTGCAACTGGAAGAATCATCTTACATCAATAAAAAACAAACACTAACCTCTTCATGTGATTTTTACTCAAGGGTCAACCTCTTTATATGAATAGTATTCAATTGTATGATGACAGATTTTTATGTCTATAAATATTGAGGGTAAAAGTGCTGCAAAAGCCTCTGGTTACTGGACACCTTACTAGCCATATGACTTCTGTAGCAATTCCACTAGCAGTTAGCTGGGAAGCCTGTAAGAAATGAGGACATGTATGCACACTCCTTGGGTTATTGTGGCTGCACTAAGATAGGAAAGATGACCTAAAAGATAACTATATTGGACACAGGTTAAAAGAAAAAAGTGGCAAAGGACTAAGAACCCTTTTTTCATCAAGAAAACAAATATAACTCCAGAAAATTTGTCAAGTAACAAGACTTTTCAAAACAACAACAATAACAAAAATAAACCAACTGTTTAGCCTTTGAAAGGATCTTCAATTAAAAAAAAATTAACACTGGATAGACATTCAAAGATCACTGCTTTCTTAAAGATGCATAAAACTGAAAATATGCATTGTAATTTCAAAAGCATTGTATTTGTGGTAAAATGTCTGACATCTAAAGATTTAATACTTGCTAAATTTTATTTAATTTGTTATTTATTGGTTTTAATAAAATTCAGTTAAAACTTGAAATATTTCCAACTTGTTCAGTTTGTCATTATGCAAGTCACTGGGTTTCTTTTTTTTTTTTTTTTTTTTTTTTTTTTTTTTTTTTTTTTTTTTTTTTTTTTTTTTTTTT
>PVHX01011991.1:0-15104 GCA_004024805.1 Geosciurus inauris | reverse complement strand
TCTACCGCTGAGCTACAATCTCAGCCCCGTCACTGGGTTTCTTGTGGGGAAACTTACTTCCATTTAAACTGTTAATTTTAGCTCTACTATGATCAAAAAATGAACTGTCTTTTTTTGGGGGGGTCAGTGTCAGGGGGACACTGAGGATTGAACCCAGGGCCTCTCACTGCTAGGCATACACATACTCTACTGTTGAGTTACATCCTACAAACCCAATGAATTGTCTTGATATAAAACAGTGTTACAATCAACTATATATTCATATGCATACTTACGCTTGAGTATAGCATATACAAATTAAATAATTTTATTTACTAGCAACTACTCATAAATTGAGCAGTGATCTCTTAAGTAAAACTGCATTCTACACTGTTCTGCTGTTTGGTGATCAAATCCCCAAACAATTAGTATTCCAGTTACTGCTAAACTAAAAATGCTACAGTTATCATAATTTAACACCAGTTCCAAAAAACAAAGTATGTAACTAAGTATTGTGGATTACTCCAATTTCCCATGACTATAAGATCTTATAGTGTTTTCTAAGAACAAAGCAGTTCTTAGATATTTCTCAGTGTATCTGCCTTAGCATTTTTTATTTTATTTTTTTTTTTAATATTTTTTTTATTGTAGATGGACACAATGTCTTTATTCTATTGCTTTGTATGCGGTGCTGAGGATCGAACCCAGGGCTTCACGCATGCGAGGCAAGCGCTCTACCGCTAAGCTACAATCCCAGCCCTGCCTTAGCATTTTTTAAAAAAATATTTTTTTAGTTGTCAATGAACCTCTATTTTATTTATTTATATGTGGTGCTGGGAATCAAACCTAGTGCCTTGCACATGCCAGGCAAGTGCTCTGTCACTGAGCCTATCTCCAGCCTCTGCCTTAGTAGTTTGATTTTACAATCGAAGACGTGTCAATGGCTTTTTCTGTTTTCTTATTTTTTGTTTAAATATGACTTTGGTCTTATTTTTTGTTTAAAGTAGATGGAAATAAAAAAGACTTTAGAAGAAGCTCTTCTAGGCTTAGCAAATATTAAAAGTTTTTTATTTAGTATATCATTTTTTAAAATATTTTTTAGTTGTCAATGAACCTTTTATTTATTTATATGCAGTGCTGAGAATTGAACCCAGTGTCTCACACATGCTAGACAAGTGCTCCACCACTGAGCTACAACCCCAGCCCCAAATATTTAGAGTTTGTTAAAGCCAAAACATAATCTACAGCATATAATTTTCCCCATCAGCTATGCTTAAGTACTTTACTAAGAGAAAATCCTACTTTTTTTTTTTTGTGGTGCTGGGGATTGAACCCAGGGCCTTATACATGCTAGGCAAGCACTCTACCAACTGAGCTGTATACCCAGCCCCTATTTTTTAGTAATTTAAAATTAAAATGATATTTTAAGGACTTGTGAAATCTGAATAATGCTAAATTTAAACTTTTTAAATTTTTAAAAAAATTTTCTGAAATTTAATAACTTATGCCAATTTATTTATTAAGCTCAGAAAGTTTGGGTTTGATTCTATACACCCAGAAAAATTAGTTGTAGGTGGTTCTAATCTTGTAACATTTGGGTTTTTTGGTACTAGAGATTGAACTCAGGGGCACTCAGCCACATCTCCATCCCTATTTTGTGTTTATGTAGAGACAGGTTCTCACTGAGTTGCTTAGTGCCTCGCCATTGCTGAGGCTGGCTTTGAACTAGCGATTCTCCTGTCTCAGCCTTCCTAAGTGCTGGGATTACAGGCTTGTGCCATCGCGCCCGGCTAACATTTATCTTTCCTTTAACTCTCTCTCTTTTATTTATTTATTGTTTTGGTACTGGGGATTGAACTCAGGGCCACTTTACCACTGAGCCACATCCCCAGCCCTATTTTGTATTTTATTTAGAGACAGGCTCTCGCTGAGTTGCTTAGGGCCTTGCTTTTGCTGAGGCTGGCTTTGAACTCAGGATCCTCCTGCCTCAGCCTTCCCAGTTTCTGGGACTACAGGCGTGCACCATCGTGCCCAGCATATTTCCTTTAACTTAAAAAATCCTTTACTGGGGCTGGGATTGTGGCTCAGTGGTAGAGTGTTTGCCTCACATGCATGAGCATGCGATCCTTAGTATCATGTAAAAATAAAGATATTGTGTCCATCCACAACTAAAAAAAAATTTTTTTTAAAAATCCTTTACTAAGAGAAATTACTTTCTTGGTAATCCTTTCTCTTGAAATGAAGTATGTAACTTTTCCATACAAATCTCTTATTTTCATCAAAAAAGCATTTTGAATTTGGAATGTCCTCCAAAGACTCGCATTAAAGTCTTAATCCCCAGGGCAATAATATTCAGAGATGGGGCCTCCTTGAAGGGTGTGAGTCCTTAAGGACTTAAGTATACTTTGGGACTGTATTTTTTTAAATACACATATGGACTTTTTTACTTGTCAGTGGACCTTTATTTTATTTATATGTGGTGCAGAGAATTGAACCTAGTGCCTCACATATGCTAGGCAAGTGCTCTACCACTGAGCCATGACCCCTGCCCCTTGGGGACTGTATTTTGTCTCCAGCCCTTTCTCTTCTTTCTCTCTGCTTCCTGGCCACCATGAGGTGAGCAGCTTTTCTTCTACACACCCTTTTACCATGATGTACTTCCTTACTACTCTCCCCGAAACATGGGAGCCACCTGACCCATGGACTGGAACTTCTGAAACTGTGAGCCAAAATTAAGCTTTCCTCTTTTAGGATTTTCTCAGGAATTTTGTCACAGCAATGAGAAGCTGACTAACATGTTTCTTAGCCTCATGTGACACTAATTTGTTGCTAAGTAATTTACAATTATTCAGAGACGTTTTTACTATATTTGACATGAGTCAAATGCAGTCCTCAGCTGGGCACAGTAGTGCATGCCCATAGTCCCAGCACTTAGGGAGGCTGAGACAGGAGAATCACAAGTTCAAAGCCAGCCTCAGCAACAGCGAGGCGCTAAGCAACTCAGTGAGACCTTGTCTCTACATGAAACACAAGATAGGGCCTAGGATGTGGCTCAGTGGTCGAGTGCCCCTGAGTTCTATCCCTGGTACCAAAAAAAAAATGTGATCCTCATTTTATTGGACATGATTGTCCTATAATATAGATTTGTAAAATTTATACAAAACTATATTACAGAAACTAATTTTTTTCAATGGTTTATTATTTAGGATGCCAGTATGTAAATAGTTTAAAGATGAAAAAAAAATTAATCCTAGCTACTATAATGCTGAAGCAGGGGGAATCTCTTGAGGCCAGAAATTCCGAGACCAGACTGGGTAACATAGTGATCTCTATCATTTAAAAAAAAAGAAAGAAAGAAATTAAAGGAATTTATCAAAACAACACAATAGCCAGACAGTGGCACAAACCTGTAATCTCAGCACTTTGGGAGGCTGAGGCAGGAGAATTGCGAGTTCAAAGCCAGCCTCAGCAACAGCAAGGCGCTAAGCAACTCAATGAGACCCTGTCTCTTAAATAAAACACAAAATAGGGCTGGCGATGTGGCTCAGTGTTCAAGTACCCCTGAGTCCAATCCCTGGTACCAGAAAACAAACAAAAAACAATAAAACAATGTTATGAACTGGCATATTGTAGCAAGAATATATAGGCACAAAATTGTAAAATTTCTGTTTTTATTTTTTTGCAGTACTGAGGATAAAGTCATAAAACTTTTTCAAGAATGTATTTATTTCTTCTTTCTTCTCTTTTTCTTTTTTTGGTACTGGGGAGTGAATCCACGAGTGCTTAATCATTGAGCCACATCCCCAGCCCATTTTTGTATTTTATTTAGAGACAGGGTCTCACTGAGTTGCTTAGGGCCTTGCTGTTGCTGAGGCTGGCTTTGAACTCATGATCCTTTTGTCTTAGCCTTCCAAGCCACTGGGATTACAGGCATGCATCACCGCACTCGGCTCAACGTGTATTTGTTTCTTAAAACTATGCTATTTGGCAAATAATAGAAAAGATGCGTAAGCTTTCTGTCCTTAAAATGTGTCTAATACCAGAGGGGTGTGTGTGTGTGTGTGTGGATAACTGATATATGACTAAAACTGGCTTTTTATTCCCCCACTGAATTGATTTGTTTGAATTTTGTATGGATACAGACTGAAGAATCTTGATCTTACAAAAGACTTCAAGCTGGGCGCCGTGTCGCAGGACTGTAATCCCAGCATTTAGGGAGGCTGAGACAGGAAAATCGTGAGTTCAAAGCCACCCTCAGCAACGATGAGGCGCTAAGCAACTCAGTGCGCTAAGCAACTCAGTGAGACCCTGTCTCTACATAAAACACAAAATAGGGTTGAGGATGTGGCTCAGTGGTCGAGTGCCCCTGAGTTCAACCTCCAGTACCAGAAAAAAGAAAAAAAAAAAAAAGACTTCAGAGTAAGCTTGGTTAGAGACTATACTATGAAGACTTAATCATCATAATTAACCATGTTCTTTTAAATTTCTCCAAAATACTGGCATTGCCTAGTTAAGGATGTATGGTTGCTATCTTGGCTTGAATTGGATAATTAAATTACAATTTGAAACACATGTTTATGCCAAGGAGTCAGAGGAATATTTTAGTGGGAAATGTCCAGGATCCCGATAGTCATCCTTGAATGTGTCAGTGTTCAGAGAGAACCATGCTTCCTGTATTAGCATATCTGTCAATTAATCATCTTTTTGTTACATACTGCCATATAGCAAAAGTGAAGCACTAAGCAACTCAGTGAAACCCTGACTCTAAAGAAAATAGAAAATAGGGCTGGGGATATGGCTCAGTGGTGGAGTGCCTCTGAGTTCAATTCCCCAGTACCTTAAAAAAAAACAGTTTAGGTCTGGGGTTGTGGCTCAGTGGTAGAGCGCTTGCCTTGCACCTGGGAAGCACTGGGTTCGATCCTCAGCACCACATAAAAATAAATAAAGACATTGTGTCTATCTACAACTAAAAAATATTTTTAAAAAAACAGTTTAGGCAAATTAATTTAAAAAAAAGAAATATATACATACATTATACATACTATGTATGTTATTATATATATGTTATATATATAATTGGAGTAAAGAAATACAGCTTCTTCAAAATGAGCCTGTTGGTGCCCAAAAATTAGGTTTGCAGTTGAATTTTCATTATAAAATGTCATGTTGGAGCCAGGTGCAATGACATGTCTGTAATCCCAGCAATTTGGGATTGAGTTTGCAGGAGGATTGGTAGTTCAAGGCCGGTCTGGGCAACTTAGCATGATACTAAACAATTTAGCAAGACCCTGTGTCAAAATAAAAGAGACCCTTGGGATGTAGCTCAGTGGTAAAGCACCCTTGGGTTCAATACCCAGTACTAAAAAATATCGCATTAGGGAGAGTGAGCAGAAAGGGATTGCTGATAAATTACTAAGAGTGTATTCTATGGGAATTCTGTACTTACTGAGGTAGTTTCTGATGACAATGCCTCTTAGAAGAGTTCTACAATTTTAAAATGGGAAGGCATGAGCCGGGTGCGGTGGCGCAAGCCTGTAATCCCAGCACTTAGGGAGGCTGAGACAGGAGAATCGCGAGTTCAAAGTCAGCCTCTGCAATGGCGAGGCGCTAAGCAACTCAGTGAGACCCTGTCTCTACATAAAACACAAAGTAGGGCTGGGGATGTGGCTCAGTGGTTGAGTGCCCCTGAGTTCAATCCCCAGTACCAAAAAAAAAAAAAAAAGGAAAGGCATGTTATTAATTTTCTAGTCTAATGCTTTCATCTGACAGAATAAATCAAAGCCCTAGAGTTTAAATTAAATATTGAAGATTACATAATATGTTGCCAGATACAGTGTTTTTTCTTGTTCACAACTTTGTTTCATTCTATTTATTTATTATTTATTTTAATTTTTCTTTTTCCTGTACTGAGGATTGAACCCAGGAATACTCTACCACTACACTACATCCCCAGCCTTTTTTATTTTGAGACGAGGTCTTGCTAGATTGCTGAGGCTGCCCTTTAATTTACAATCCTCATGCCTTAGCCTCCCAAGATCCTGGGATTATAGATGTGCATCACCACACTTGGCATCATTAGTTTTTAAGAGGTGAAGGTCTTACTTTATTGCTCAGTCTGCCCTGAACTCTTGGGCTCAAGAAATCCTCTTTCCTCAGCCTCCAGAATAACTGAGACTACAGGAGTTCACACACAACTTTGTCTGGGATTTAAAATGCATATTTTCCATTTTACTTGTGACATACAGTGTTTCAATTTTATTTCTTTTTAAAAACACAGCAATTAATGGGGCTGGGGTTGTAGCTCAGTGGTAGAGCACACGCCTAGCATGTGTGAGGCACTGGGTTTGATCCTCAGCACCACATAAAAAATAAACAAATAAATAAAATATTAAAAAATTTTTAAAAAAGCAATTAAACACAATATTATTACAAAAACTATTAATTTAATATTTCTCCTTTATTTTTAAGATAGAAAGGAAAATCAAATGTAGAACAATTATGTTGAACTTTTCAAAGAACAGACGCCACAGGTTGGAGGACCAATTCTATTCTTAATGCCAAAAATGAGTAAATTAGTTTATTCAACCCTAATTGGACAGGGAAATATGTTGACAGTTTACTTCTTTTCCCCCAGAAAGGGAACATTCAACAATCAAAAACAAACAAAAAAACAAAAAGAAAAACCACTCACTTTGGGGTAAGAGACTTTTCCTAAATAAGTACAGCCATTTTGTTTCAATAATTTATAATTAGGCATAAAGAATAAGAACTATCTATCCATTTCACTTTTTAAATGAAAAGCTGGGGGCTCAGATGGCATGAGATAGGGAAGACATAATAAATCTTAAAAACTTAAATGACAAATTTCTTCTGGCCAGAGAGTGACACAAGGGAAACCACACAACCCCAGATTGTGCAATCTATAAAAACACTGATAAGACAGGCAACTTGAACTTGCTCTTGAACTTACAAGGGAACGCCTGTGTGTGGGACTGGAAGGAAAAGATATTTCAGCTTCATGTGCAGTAGCATTTAGACCTAAGGAAAGGCTACCCAAATGGATTTTTGAGCGGTTCTCCACTTTAATGAGTCTACATTTCAACTTCCTGTATTCTCATCACACTCTATCTACAGCTCAAATGCATGCAGCATCTGCCAGCCATGCCCATGAATTCCTGATGTCCTAGTGAGTTCGTGCCTCAGCCTCTGCCTCACAAAGCCCCTTGTTTGCCAGGGGTTAACCATGTCCGGAAGGCTCTGGAAGAAGTCTGCTGGGCAGTAGGACTGCTGTTGTTGATAACAGGCCTCTTGTTGGACTGGAGACAGGAGCTGTGGGAAACCAGAAACAAAAAAGCTCAGATGGGAACAGCACCAAAGGTCTCATCTACTGGTCGACCAGGAAAAGGATTTGGAGTTCCTCCCTCCTCACTGCCAAATTCCACTGCTGGGAAAAATGGACATCTCCTCACAAACCGCACCCCAAGTAAATTTCATTTGTTACTTTATCCTCAAGTAAGAATGAGTCACCAATGAATTAATTAATACAATTATGCCAGTATGGTTGTAAACCACTCTTCTGGCATATAGAGTCGTTTTACCTTTAGTAGCCTGAAGAAAATGTACAACTTGGCCACGCACCTAACTTGAGGAGGAAATTAGGAAACCATAGTTCCTCCCTGTCATTCATGTCACTCCAGCCCCTCCTATTTGAAAATCCTGTGCATTGCGGGTTTATTTTTAATTTCAAAAATCACATTTTAAATTAGGCTCTAAAGAAAGAAGCTTGTGTTTCTTATTCTTTTCAGAGCAGTCCAAGAAATGCTACATCCGTGCATCTGAGAAATAAATAGGAAAACAAGCTCTCTTTTCATTTCGTTTTTGAATCGATACCCGAAATAACGACCAGAAGCAAAAATCCACCGGCGCGTCAGCAAACGGGATGCTCGGCCCTTCAGCTCCATTCTTCCCCTCTGAGCTGCTCTTCCGCGGGCTCCCGGCAGCAGCTCCCGGCCGCTAGAGGAGATAGATTATGTAGGACAGAATGACCAAGCCTATGATGGCAAAGAACATCAGGATGAAAATATCCAGCATTGTGTAGTCCTAGGCCAAAAAAGGCCTCTGGATTCTGTGAAATGTGAGCTGTGAGCGCCAAGGTTGCAGTCCGTGCAGAGAAATGGCTCCTCTTCCCTCGTTCCTCTCCCCTCCCCCTCCTGGGAACCTGAGACTGAGTAAGGGATGCAGTGGCTCCATCAGCAGTTTATACGCTCCCCCAACACACACACCAGTCAACCAATCATAAAGCCCGGCGGTGGGTGACCAGGGAACTGCTAGAATTAGACCAGGCCGAACTGAAGAGACTCAATTTCTTCCCAGGAACCCAGCGCCACTTTGTACAGAAACGCTAACTGCATTTATATACACAGTATCTATATGGAGTCTACCTGATGGGGAGGTGGGAGGGGATAGGAACTCTCCAGATCCCTTAAGAATGGATTCTCCTGCCTGCTTCTTCCTCTTCTCTCTCACACCTCTGGCAAATTATCTCAGAAAAATAATGGCTAGTTGTGGGTGGTCCACTGGCAAGTTCAAAAGGTCATAATCTGGGCGGGATGTGGACAAAGGTCTCCTGTGAGTCTCAGATGGCATCCCTAGGGATGGAGCTAGCTTCTGAGTCCCACACTGTGGCAGATCCTGCCTGCAAGGTATAATTCCAACGCAGCAAGTCTTTTTTTTTTTTTTTTTTTTTTTTGGTCCTGGGGATTGAACTCAGGGGCACTCCACCACTGAGCCACATCCCCAGCCCTATTTTTGTGTTTTATGTAGAGACAGGGTCTCACTGAGTTGCTGAGAGCCTCGCCCTTGCTGAGGCTGGCTTTGAACTCGCGATTCTCCTGTCTCAGCCTCCCTAAGTGCTGGGATGACAAGCGTGAGCCGCTGCAAGTCTTTTATACACAGTGCTGAGAGGGGCTGGGAGCTTCCCTAATGTTTCACAGTCTCGTAAGAGTGGGGATGGGGACTCACAGCGAGGCTCACAGACTCCAAAGTCCACACTCTCTCCTCCCCAGACTGGCTTGCTGTTGATTGAGGAGGTCCTGTAACCCTGACTGCTCTGCTCCATTTGCAGTGCATTTTGTTCACATGGCTCCACTTACAGGATGGTCACCGGTCTCTTCATCTGTCCCTCACTTCTGTGCCATTGTCACTGCTTTGTTTTCTCTCCAACATGTTATCCACAAAGAGCACGCTGAAAAATTCTCAGGCCCATTCCTACATAATGTGTCTAGAAAGGCAAATTCAAGTGGTTTCTTCTGAGGGAAAAAGGATTGTCTTATTATTTTTTTAAGACTAAGTTATGACTTTTGTTGCTTTGTGTCTTTTTATAGGTTTCTTTATTTCTTATTAAGTGTCCCTGGGATATCTCTGAGGGCTAGTCTCCAATTTTTTGAAGGGCTTGGGGGTTAAGACATTGGTAACCCCCTCATATCACTAGGCCTCAGGAACTTAGGCCACTTCCGAAACGGGGTCTAGAAACTCCTCCCATTGGCCCATCCCCAGGAGGAGATCCTCTCTGAGGATGGAAACAGCACTGATACCCTCCAAAGCCCATGGCCTCCTCCATTCACTCTGAAAGTGAAACCTCCAGGGAAGGAACCTGGGGAGGGGGCACTGCAGCTCTGCAGAGAGATCCATCCAACAAAGCAGACTTCCCAAATCATTTCCTCCTACTGAGAACATATTAGGCAGCCACCTCACTTAGGGATCATGGTATCAGTGTTGCCTTTAATTGTAGCACCCAGTGCCACCTCAGGTAGTCCTTGCACTGCTCCAGCTGTTGAATTCAGGCCATCTCAGTCTTCTGATGACACTCACACCAGGCCCTAGTGACACATGCATGTAATCCCAGTAACTCGGGAGGCTGAGAGGAGGATCACCAGTTCAAAGTCAGCTTTGGCAACTTGGCAAGGCACCTTAGTGAGACCCTGTCTCAAAATAAAAAATAAAAAGGGCCAGTGTGGCTCAGTGGTTAAGCACCTCTGGGTTCAATCCAAGTACGAACGAACACTTAGCTTGAAGGAAGCCCTTTCCCTCTGTGCCCTGCTGCTACTCCCCCTTATGTAGCTACAGGACTGGGTAAGAAACTTCCAGTGAGGTGGCATGGAATAAGAGCAGGGGTTCTGGGGACTGGGTTCCCTTTCCTACCATGGTTCTTCTCTTCCCAGCCCCACTGAGTATGAGGGAAGGCCTGAGATGAGACCCTGGGCACCTGCAGCAAAGATTAGAGCATCATAGTGCTTAGAGAGAGCTCACGGGACAGGGGCACAGGGTTCAAGACCAAGGGCTGCATGAGACCCAGTATCATGTTACTTCCTTTACAGGATATAAGAAAGATCAAAGGAGAAACATTAAAGGTCACACTCCTAAGGCACTGAGAAGATGGCCTTGAGTTGTCAGGCCACCTTAGTTTTATCCCAAGCTCCTGAGCTCAATCATTAGAGTATTTGTTGAGCAGCTCCATGCGGGACCCTGGATAGATAAACATGAATTTGACCCATTACTTGCCCTGAGGGGCACTGGCTGGTGGGGAGGCAGTCATCACTAGCTGGACAGTATGAAGAAACCATGAGCTCAGGGAGTGTCACCAAGTCAGGCAGAGAGGGCCGAGTGGCAAAGCCAGGAGTAGGCTGGGAAAAAGCAAAGTTCTCCATAGGAGGAAGCAGATGCCAGCACCTGCATGAATAGCGAACTGCCCCTTGCCTTCCAGAGAGTCATTTTCTCTAAGGGCCACCAGGGATCCCTGTGGGCATCGGGCCAATGCCCCCAAGCTGACAGGACACACACATACCAGCACCTCAGAGCCAAAGATGAAACCAAATCCGCAGGTAAAAATTATACTTTTATTTCAGTCAACAGGAGAAAGTTTCATTTGTGGTTCAAGTCAAATGTTTAGAATCACAACAGGCCAGAAAGATTTGATCCCGAGCACAAGCCCATGAGGGAGGGGACCAAATAGACCCAAAAGACAACAACCCCATATAAAAAGATGAGTAGATGATTTCACACACACGCAGGCACGCACACACACACACAAATGGATGAAATGTTTGAACAGGCGAATTTCACAGGGTCCACTTGTTTCTTTTTAAATACAGGTGGGGGGGGGTATTGTTTTTTTCCAGCTATTAAAAAAAGGCCCAAAAGTGCATATGTGAAGGTAAAAAGGCAGAAATGAAGCAATAAAGGAGTTTTCCCTGGAGAGATGGGGCGGGGGGGCAGGAAGCAGTGTTGGGAGAATCTACATTTCCTATGTTGGGCTTTGGGCACAGTAGGATTGGTCCACAAAACTTAAGTTCCCAGGCATCTTCTTTCCTGGGTTAGATTGGCGGCTACAAGACCTCTGTGAAGGTCAAAGATCAGGGGCTCAGCCCAGCCCTTGGGGTTCTGTGCTCTTCTAAGGATGGAAGGTTCTGGGAAGGAACTTAGGCTCCAGCTACTCTGGGTCCCCTCAGCACCACTGACAGTGCCTCCTTTCTCTGGGGGTGTGTGAGAAAGCGTCCCCTATTTTTAGGACTTTCGATGGGAAGAATAGGAGCTGGCTTGCCCTGTTTTGGAAGTCCAGCTGAGTAAAACAGGCTGCTGGCTCCTCTTGAGGGAGGTGGTACCCCCTCCCAACCAGTCCCTGCAACAGGATATGTCCCTGACCTCTGGACCCCAGATCCACATTGTGCTTTGAGATCAAGAGGAAACAGAGTGGACCAGCACCTCCCCCAAATATTCTCCCTCTGTCCAGCTTGTCCCCAGATTGCCCAATAGGACACTCCACCTGCCGTTACTTAAATGTGCCAGAAAGGAAAAGGAACTGGTCAGGCAGGGGCTCCTGCTAGCTGCTTCCTCAACCTCTGATCTGGAGTGAATGAATATTCCCCAGTCAACTGTGAGTCACTGATAGGACACTCACGTAGACTGGATTGCTTAGTAGGCCATCTTGGAGTCCAGCCTTTATCTGCAGCGTGCAAGTGAGCAATGGGACAAGATGCCACCTGAAGGGCTGGGGATGTGGCTCAGTGGTAGAGTGCTTGCCTGGCATTCAAGAAACCCTAGGTTCCATCCCAGCACTGCAAAAAAAAAAAAAAAAAAAAAAAAGTCAGCTGCAGGGCCTGGTCAGACTACGGGGGAAGATGGGGAAGGGGGAGGCAGAGGTAACAAGAAAACTCAGAGATGAATAAAGCCGGGTGAGGGGTATCCCGGCCCCCAGCCCAGAGAAGGAACTTGGATGTAGCACCATCTTGCCCTTCCTCATCCCAGAACTGTGCTTCCAGTTTTGGAGCCCTGGGACCCTCCGTAGCTTTCAGTGGATGTTAAGTGAGGGGGAGGCATGGAGGGAGAAGGCAGAGCAAGGCACCACAACGTGAGTGACCAAGAACCTTCTGGTGCCCTACTCAGCAACCCCAGGCACTGGCTGAGAACAGGCCCACACCAAGTCTTCCTCTTCCTCCCCCCAGTGGGCGACAGGCCCAGCAGCAGCCCCCAACTGCACAACCACCCACACTATTGCTCTGTACCCTGAAAAGGGGGCACAGGAGTCTCCTCATTCAGATAGGGGGAAAGGAGGGCTTTCACCCCAAAGAGAACGCAAAGAGCTTCTCTCCACCAGGGTCTTCCCCTCTTATGGTGGGCTTAAGGAAAATATCAGGGGCAGAGGGCTCTGCACCCCCCCCTCACTTGCACATGTGCACACACACCTTGCACACAAGCCTAAAGACACCAGCAGACATGTACCCTGGTCCTCCTGTCGCCCTCACACTTCCCCGTTATAGATACCTGCACATATGCTTGCTCCTACCCCAGCAAGCCAAGCCCTGGAAAGAGAATTGGCTTGGCACAGCCCCAGACCTACTTGGCATTGGGCAGGGGAGGCCATGGGGGGCCCAGACCTCCCCCCATGAGGAGGGAAGAGCACGGCTAACCTAGGCAAGACATCTAACCCCAGGCAAGACATCCCTGCCCTTGGCACAGCTTCCAGCCTGGGAGGGATCCCTGGAGACTGGGGCTTTGGAAGTGGGGTAAAAGGGCTGAAGGAATGCCCTGCTTCCCTCTTTCCTGTGGCTGTCCACAGGAAAGGCAGGAGCTTGACCCAAGCTGCTTCCTGGGGACTCTGGGTCCACTCGCCAGGGTTTGCAGGGTCACAGTGCAAGGAGAATGTGTGGAGGCAGGAATGTCCCCAAGCAGGGCTCTATCTTCCTTTTGTCACTCCTGAGGGAGGGAGGGAGACCCCTTGGTGAGTTAGCAGCCCCCACATTGAGCAAGAGAGGTAAAGCCCACCACACTGGTCCTTCCACACAGCAGAGCTCCACCCCCACCCCAGAGATCTACAGAGCCCTGCTTGTGGGTCCTGGGCATCTGGGTCTCACCCAGCACTAGAATGTCTGGGTGTGTGAGGAGGTGGGCAGGGGGGTTCCCAGGGGTTGAAGAGAGGGGAGGTGAAGCCGGGGGTCACTGAGGTCTCCAGTTCCTGCCCAGCCCGTGGACCTTGCCCTCCCCCAGAGTGGCCCATGCCTGTCCCATCCAGAGAGAAACCAGGAAGTCAGTCGAGGAAAACCTGCCAGAGGAAGGAGCCCGCGAAAGTGGCAGAACAAGGCTTCAGTTGGCAAAAGAAGCTGGAGGAGGGGTGGGAATAAACAAGCTGTCGCAGATCTTAAAAAACAGAGACACTGAAAGGTGGACGGGTCACACCCCGGGATGGATGCGATGTCATGGAATGCACTGAAGATGGGGTGGGGTGGGTGCCATGGGGCTCAGATGGCCTCCACGTAGTTGGCCGGCAGCATCCCTGTATCGCCAGTGCGCTCCACGGTCCCATACATCCAGCCATCGTCGATCTGCTGCACGTTGACAATGGTGTCCCCATCCTGGAAGGAGACCTCGTCCTCGTCGGCGGCGCTGTAGTCATACACCGCGCGGTATCGTTTCTGGGGGTGGGGGTGCACAGTCAGCCTGGGGTCTGGAGCCAGGTGGCTCTCTTGGGCCCCAATTTTCTTTCTTTTTGCTGGGGCTAGAACCCAGAACCTCGCAAGGGCTAGGTGAGCACTCTACCACTGAGCTCACTCCTGACCCCTGCATTTCTTTCTACCTCTCTAGGACTCCAGAGTACACCCAGGAAAGCAGTGAAACCAGAGATGGAGGACCAGGTCTGTGATCTAACATCATTTTTCTTGTGTCTGTGCCTCACCTTCTGAGGGTCTACACCCTTTTACAATGTATTTGGCATCGACTAAGGGCCAGACACAAGGCAGGCTGAGGATACATTCACTTCACCCCAACCCAGCCCACCAGGGATGGAGTAAGGGTTCACAGGCATGACGTTGAGGTTGTGTTTAAAAATGTGACAATAAATTAAAAAATGAATAAAATAAAAATGTGACCACTGATGTTCATTAGTATTTGGATTATTATAAGCACCAATGGTTTCTTTTCTTTTTTTTGATACCAGCAACTGAACTCAGGGGCACTCGACCACTGAGCCACATCCCCTGCCTTATTTTGTGTTTTAGAGACAAGATCTCACTGAGTTGCTAAGCGCCTTGCCACTGCTGAGGTTGGCTTTGAATTCGAGATCCTTCTGACTCAGCCTCCCAGACCAGGCTGCTGGGATTACAGGCGTGTGCTACTGCACCCGGCCCAATGTTTTCTTTTTGACACTATAACAGTCAGATTTCACTCCCAACTTGAGGACGAAGAACCTTTCCTTGAGAGAAAAATCTTGAGTGGACATGAAATGTCTTTCAGTTTCCACCTTCCAAACCTCAATCAAAATCTGTGTAGCTGGGGTGGTGGCTCAGTGGTAGAGCACTTGCCTAGCATGTGTGAGGCACTGGGTTCGATTCTCAGCACTGCTTATCAGTAAATTTTTTTTTTTTTTTTTTTTTTTTTGGTACTAGGGATTGAACTCAGGGGTACTCGACCACTGAGCCACATCCCCAGCCCTATTTTGTGTTTTATGTAGAGACAGGGTCTCACTGATTTGCTTAGCGCCTCGCCGTTGCTGACGCTGGCTTTGAACTCGCGATTCTCCTGTCTCAGCCTCCCTAAGTGCTGGGATTACAGGCTTGAGCCACCGCGCCCGGCTT
>PVHX01011990.1:0-61420 GCA_004024805.1 Geosciurus inauris | reverse complement strand
GCAAATGCCATAATTTTATTCTCTTTTATTGCTGAATAATATTCCATTGTGTATATGTACCACAGTTTCTTTATCCATTCATTTATTGAAGGACATCTGGGTTGCTTCCACAGTTTTGCAATTGTGAATTGTGCTGCTATAAACATTGAAGTGGCTGCTTTACTGTACTGTGCTGTTTTTAAGTCTTTAGGGTATAGGCCAAGGAGTGGGATAGCTGGGTCAAATGGTGGTTCCATTCCGAGTTTTTTAAGCAGTCTCCATACGCCTTTATACTTTTTAATGGTTTATTTAGAACAGCAGAAGTTTTAAGCTTTTATCAAAATGAATTTATATATTTTCCTTTTTAAAAAATTTTCAAATTTATATGTTTAAATTGACAGATAGAATTGTATCTATTGTGTACAACATGATGTTTTGAAGTGTGTGCATATATATATGTTGTATAATGGCTAAATCTAGCTTATTAATATATACATAAACATGTAGTAACATGTTGTGGTAAGAAAATTTAACATCTACTCTCATTTTTCAAGAATAAAATCAATAGTCACCATAGTGAACAATGAATATTTTGAAATTATTCCTCCTAACTGTAATTTTGTACCCTTTGGCCAACATGTCTTAACTCCTCCACCCTAAACAAAGGAGATAATTTTTAAGAAGTATTTTGTTTTGAAGTATAACATACTCCTTTTATGGATACTCATGTGTAAAAAATTCTTCCTATTCTCCTGTTTTCTTCTACCACTATAGGCTTAACTTTTACATTTAATTCTCTGATTCATCATGAATTAATAGCATATGGTATGAGATAGGGATTGAAGATCATTTTATATATCTATCTATATCTATCATCTCTATATATAAGTAGTTGAGTCTAGGATTCAGATCAGGGGCTTGGAGTCAGAGCTATGCATAACTGTGGGCTCTGAAACATTGTATGAGCAACTTACCTTTGAAATGTATATCATTATCATGAGAAATAAATAGGATATATTTGTAGATGCTTTGGATCTTGGAAGTCAGGAGTCAGTATAAGGGTTTGTGTCAGGTACACTATTGGGTATTCAAGAAATGGTAATGATAATCATTTTTTTCCATAACAATTTTAATTCACTGCACAAATAGATGAAAGAAAGAATTTTCTCTAAAAGCCAAATCAAGCAATTCTAAGGAATAAACAGATGTTTCTTCTTTAGGGAGAATAGTCTCTGAGGAAATAGTCTTGAGGGAGTCTCTATTTTAATAATAAGTTTGCTGAGATCTGCAATCCAGAATCAAACTCTTTACTCTCCTGTCATCCATGGGTCAGGAACAGATACTATCTCCTTTATGGAAGCTGGAGGGGACTTGGGTAAATTAACAATTGTAAGTTGTATTCTTTAATGCAGAGAGGGTTATGAGATAAATTAGAGGTTCTGATCCTTTGATCTGTGCTGAAGGAGAGGGCTCTGGGCTCCAAGCTGTCAGCTTTTATTCACCAGGTCTTTATCCTCTCCAGGACAATATGGATAAGAGACAGTAGAATATAGCTTTATGGATCCAACTAGAGAAAGGGGAGAGCCTGTCTGACCCTGGTTAGCCACATAACATGGGAGTTACAAGGGCAAATTGTGTGAGAAACTCTGCTAAAGTCCTCCTTCTGACTGAGGCTCAGTAGTTTTTTGACTTTGGGCTAATAATTTAATCTTAGTTGTCTTATCTGTAAAATGAGGATAATAATATTGTCACATAGCTCTTAGAGCAAAGCCCTTCACTATAACCCTTAAATAAGTTTTAGCTTTAAAAAGTTATTATTAAACCTGTAGTCACTTGAGCTAACAGTTATTGGAGAAACCCAATTTCTGGCTGTATCAATTAAAACATAAAATAAAATTAAAAATAAATAAAAATGCTGAATAAGGAAAGAAACAACAAAACCAACATTACTTCACCTTTTAATTTTACCATGCTGATCCAGGGTTACAGTGGCTTCTGCCTGTCAGGACTTGCTCCAGGGAACAAGCCCAGGTGACAGCAATTGAAGCAGACAGGAGAAGGAAGAGTATAAGAAAGGGACTGACTTCAAGATTTAAAAGACACCCAACTGAGTTTTGGTGCCCCCCTCTCTTCAGCAGCATCAGGTCTCATTCTCTAGGCAAAGTGTAGCCTTGTATGCTGCTCTAGAGGTTAAGCACTTGCTAGTTCATTTCTGCCCACAGTGAATGGTAAAACCTTCCTATCACAGTTGGAATCTCTCTTTGTATTATTTTCCAAGAATAGGGGTAGATCTGGGAGGCTTGTGGTGATATTTCTTTCTTTCCCAGTGGTACTTTGCTATTTTCCCCATAGGCCTCTTTCCTAAGAGAAGAATGGCAACCAAGAACTCCTCTGTGACAGAGTTCATCCTTGCAGGCTTGACAGACCAGCCGAGCCTCCGGATCCCCTTCTTCTTCCTGTTTTTAGGTTTCTACATGGTCACTGTGATGGGAAACCTTTGTTTGATAATGCTGATTGGGCTGAATGCACACCTGCATACCCCAATGTACTTCTTCCTCTTCAATCTCTCCTTAATAGATTTCTGTTACTCCACTACCATCACCCCCAAAATGCTGATGAGTTTTATCTCAAAGAAGAACATCATCTTGCACTCTGGGTGCATGACTCAGCTCTTTTTCTTCTGCTTCTTTGTTGTCTCTGAGTCCTTCATTCTGTCAGCAATGGCGTATGATCGCTATGTTGCCATTTGTAACCCCCTGTGTACATGGTTACCATGTCTCCACAGGTATGTTTTCTTCTCTTGTTGGGTGTGTATGGGATGGGATTTGCTGGGGCCATGGCCCATACAGGAAGCATAATGAGTCTGACCTTCTGTGCTGACAACCTTGTCAATCATTTCATGTGTGACATCCTTCCACTCCTTGAGCTCTCCTGCAATAGCACCTATGTGAATGAGCTGGTCGTCTTTATTGTTGTGGCCATTGACATTGGAATGCCCATTGTTACCATCTTCATTTCTTATGCTCTTATCCTTTCTAGCATCCTTCACATCCGTTCCACAGATGGTAGATCCAAAGCCTTCAGCATCTGCAGCTCCCACATGATTGTGGTTTCTCTTTTCTTTGGTTCTGGGGCTTTCATGTACCTCAAACCACCTTCCATTTTGTCCCTTGACCAAGGGAAAGTGTCCTCCCTGTTTTACACCATTGTGGTGCCCATGTTAAACCCATTAATCTACAGCTTAAGGAATAAGGATGTCAAAATTGCCCTGAGGAAAACCTTGGACAAAAAAATATTTTCTTAAGAAAGGAATAGTATTTAAACAAGAAGATACAATGCTGTTTATTAGAGTCCATGTTTTTAATGAGGGATTCAAATTTTAGTGCTTTTCCCCCTTCTCTTGTACAGAAAGAGAATTTTAAATCTTTGTCTTTGGGTGAGTGCTTAGTGCAGGTCTAATCTGTCTTATGCTTGCTCCATTTCAACTATTCCAAGATATCTTTATATACGTTTCTGTCATCATAGATATCTTAATCTTGAATGAGCCTTATATATAACTTAATATAGTCTACTCACTTAACAGATATTGTAGACTCAGAAATACATTATTATTTATGGACACAAAACTACCTGGTCCTACAACTGGAACAACTCCTTATGCTCTTGGTTTGTTCCTGCCCATGCAGATTCCCCTTTAAAAGTTGAACATTACAATCTGATTCTATCCACAATATAACTTCTCAATAAATACTTTTTAATCTTATATTTTTTGAAGGTAGAAGATGAAAAATTTTGTTTGTCTTGGCCAAACAATAAAAGAAATGTGTTAAGATTGTGTTGTGTGGTTGGCATTAAGATGGAGGTCGTAGCTGGGCATGGTGGCACACTCATAATCTCAGCAATTTGTAGGCTGAGGAGGATCATGAATTCAAAGACAGCCTCAGCAGTTTGGCAAGGCCCTAAGAAACTCAAGACTCTGTTGCAAAATAAAAAATAAAAGGGCTGGGGTGTGACTCAGTGGTTAAGTGCACTTGGGTTTAGTCACAGCTACAAAAAAAAAATCTCAGCAATCAATTAAAATTTCAAACTAGAAACAGACACTTGGACAAAGTCTGGGTTGCTTGATCCAATTATCTTCCCTATGATGGTTTCACCCTGTAAAAAGAAATATTAATTTTAGAAAACATTGAATATTAGTGCCAGTTGCCCTTTTCCTTTGCTCAGTGAGGTAACTTGCATTTGCTGTAATGTGCAAAGTTAGAGAGATGTCATGCTTTTATTCCAGGTTGATTCTGATTGCAGTGGCCAAGGATTTGACCATACAAGCAGACCCCTTAAGTATAGATGTGTGGGAACAGATGCTATGATAGGTTTTGAGACAGCCCTGAGCTTGATCAGGGAGCAAGAAGGGCCTAAGAGCAACCACCTAGCAGTCTCTGGAGGCAACTTCTTTATCTGCTTATCTATCTTTCTGATTTTTTTCCAGCAATTCTCCTCCCATGCTCATTTTCTGGGTTGGAACCTGGTGGGCCACAGGAGTGAAGAGTTTGACTGAGATAGCACTGCTTTTTGCCCCGGTCAGCCAAATGTTCTGACTCAGCCTTCTGATCTGTCTCTGCTTCCCTTTCCTTTGGGCACCAGAAAGTGTGCACTTAGGCAATGAAGGCTTCTTCTTAGGACAGCTAATATCTATAGAAGGTTTTCTGCCTGGTTTTATAAAATAGAGTGTGCAGAAATGATGTAGATCTTCAAAGAGAGCCTCTGACTGTCCATTGACATCCTCCTGTAAGGGTTGGAAGGGGACGCAACACTCATCTCCATGTTGTGGTCACAACAGCAGCCATGGGGAGAGTGAAGACCCACCCTAGAGAAGTGTAATAAGCTAGCAGCACAGCCAGGGGAGGAACTCCAGTTCCCACATGGTCCCCATTCTCTTTGATAGAGATTGTGGATTTACTGAGAATCTAAAACAGCAGATATCTGCTTATTTATGTTTGTATGGCTTGGGTTTTGGAGAGAGACAAAGGGAAGTTAAAAAAGAAGGAAAAGGAAGTGATGTTGACTGAGTGCAGGCACTGTTAGTCACCTCACATAGGGTGATGCAGGCAATATCCTGGAGGTGAAAAGGGAGGTGCTCCCAGAGAGGATAAATGATCTGCCTGCAGCAGGGCCTGATGAAGTCCTTTAGAGGCTACCCATATAGAATTCAGAAAATATTTTAAATTTTCTATGTAACACAAAACTTATATGTTGAAATTAAAGTAGTTTCTCTCTAGAATTTGTTTTAACTATAAAATTTTAGAGATTCTATTCAAAATCACCCTCTATGTTGGTGTCTTAAACATATGTAATTTGTCTGTTGGGGAAACCAAGACAGCCTCCAATTAAGAAATCTACTCAATGCAGGGGAGCAGTCTTACTTCAAGTGAAAATCTTCATCACCAGTACCTCAGATAAGGCTTTAATTTCTGGGATATACAAAGAACTCAAAACACTTAACACCAGAAAAATAAATAACCCAATTAATAAATGGGCAAAGGAATTGAACAGACACTTAACAGAAGAAGAAATAGAAATGGTCAAAAAATATATAAAAAAGTTCACATCTCTAGCAATTAGAGAAATACAAATTAAAACTACACTGACATTGCATCTCATTCATCAGAATGGCAGTTATAAAGAATACAAGTAACAATAAATGTTGGTGAGAATGTGGGGAGAAAGGCACTCTCATACATTTTTGGTGGGACTGTAAATTGGTGTGAACACTCTGGAAAGCAGTACCGAGATTCCTTAGAAAACTTGGAATGAAACCACCATTTGACCCTGTTATCCCACTCTTCAGTCTATACCGAAAGGACTTACAATCAGAATACTACAGGATGCAGCCACATCAATATTTATAGCTGCTCAACTCACAATAGCCAAGCTATGGAAACAACCTAGGTGTCCTTCAATAAATGAATAGATAAATAAAACATGGTAGGAATACACAATGCAATATTAGCCATAAATAAGAGTGAAATTATGGCATTTGCTAGTAAATAGATGGAATTGGAAAATACCATGTTAAGTGAGATAAGGAAATTCCAAAAAAAAAAACAAACAAACAAACAAAAAAAAAAAACAAAGGCCAAATATTCTGATTTGTGGATGCTAACCCCCCAAAATGGGTGGTTGGGGAGGGGAATAATAGAAATCTATTGGACTAGAAAAAGGGAAATAAAAGGAAGAGAGGGTAGGGGAATAGAAAAGACAGCAGAATTAATTGGACATAACTTTCCTAACCTTGTATTTGTATACATAACCAGAGTAACTTCACATCATGTATGACCACAAGAGTAGGAACCTAAATAGAATGTTATACTTTTTGTATATATATTCTGCCAAAATACATTCTACTGTCATGTATAATTAAAAATAAAAATAAATATATTAAAAATAAATTGCTGAAGCTCAACATAACTTGTAATCAAATAAATATAAATTAAATAATGTGGTGGTATTATTATTATTTTTTGGTACCAGGGATTGAACTCAGGGGCACTCGACCACTGAGCCACATCCCCAGCCCTATTTTGTGTTTTATGTAGAGACGGGGTCTCACTGAGTTGCTTAGCACCTCACCTTTGCTAAAGCTGGCTTTGAACTCGCGATTCTCCTGTCTCAGCCTCCCAAAGTGCTGGGATTACAGGCATGTGCCACTGCACCTGGCTTAATATGGTGGTATTATTAGCATCAAATTGGCTTTATTTGTTAGGAAATTATTAGAAAAAACATGGGAAAAAGGCATTTTCATATTTTGCTGGTAAGAGTGTAGTAGAAAAATACCTTCTGTAAGAAACTTTTAGCAATATTCTTAAAAAAGCACATCATTAGACCTAGCAATTTTTTTTAGGTCACGCAACTTAACTGCTAGGAATTTATTCTCAAAATAAGTAAAATAAGTCAGGCACAGAGGAATGAACTACATGATCTAATTCATATGTAGAGTCTGAAAATGTTGACCTTATAGAAGGAGAGAGTAGAATAGTGGTTGCCAAAGCCTGGGGACAGTATAGAAAAAGGGGATGGAGAGGGTTGGTCAATAGGCACCAAGTTACAGGAAGGAACAAGTTCTGGTGTTCTATTGCATAGAAGAATGACTGTAGTTTAATAACATAGTACAAATTTCAAAATAACTAGAAGAGAGGAATTTGTACTCATCACAAAGAAATGAAAATGTTGGAGGTTATAGATAGGCTAATTACCCTGAATTAATCATTACACAATGTGTACACATATTGAAACATCACAATGTACCCTATAAATGTGTCAAAAATTTAACAAAATGAAAAATCTAATTGTGTCAAAAAATGCACATTTATCCCAGCAGTGTTTATCATAGTAAAAATCTGACATAATAAAACGTCAAAGAATTGACAAACTAAATCCTTCACTTGAAGGGATATCATGAAGACACTAAGAAAAATGCTAATGACATTTATTTATTGATATGAAAGATGACAATGGTATAGCATTTAAAAAATAATTTAAGGTAATATATACAATATGATCTAACATTAAATTTTGTGCATCCAAATGTGAACAGCGGTTATTTATGGGTGGTGGAAATGTGGATGGCTTTTATTTTCTGTTTAATACACATGTAGTACTTATAAAAATAAATTGTTAAAAGGAAGGATGAAGTTTTGTAAACTGTTTATTCAGTGTTAGATCTTGATAAATTGTCCTGTTGGCAAATTAGTTTTCTGTGAATTGATTTTCAGGAAATTAGATTTACTGCTTTAAACATTAGAATAAATTTGAATTTATTATTGATGTGGGTGATTCAGTTGTTGGTAAAATGTCATTTATTAAAATAGGGAATACAGGGTGAGTGAGTCTCTGAGGAAAGATGGTGATATCAATTTTTTATGTGTTGAATTTTAGATGTCTTTTTGGTGTTCACATATAGATAGAAACAGACTTGGAAGTCATCAGCAAAGGATGTTCAAGGCATGGGAGTGCACCATATATTTCAGAGAGCATAAATAGAATACCAGGAGAAGATTGAATATCAGTATTTAGCTCTTGAGGGAGACTGAGAAGTGGCCAGAAGTTCCAGAAAAGTGATGTGCCTTGAAATGAAATGAGATTTAGTATTTCAAGATGGAGCTAGCTGTCAGCTGTGTTAAGTAAAATAGAACTGAGGAGTACTCATGAGCTAACAACACCTAATTTGATTAATTCAAGAATATTGTATCACATATAAGGCTGGTTTTACTTTGCTTTTTATGGAATAAAAAGTACTATTTTAACTCTTGAGTTAAAATAGTAATTAGAATAAAGTTCCTGAGATAAAGATTCATAAAATATTGGAATGCATCATTAAGATAGTGTGTAGTTTTCCTTTCCAGAAGTCTTTAGAAATTTAGATAGTCTCCTTGATCTGTGATTAGAATTAATGAGGAATTTTTATTCAACAAGAGAACTTTGCCACATTGTTTTCTTTACATTCCTTAATTTCTTTGCACATATAAAACAATTAATTTTATTATTAGCCAAATAATGTTTCTTAAAATAATATCTCTGTTTCTATTCATCAAATTACATCTCTCTCTTCTAGTAATTACACTTGAAAGTTTTTATTTTGTAGTTTTTTCCTGGTTAACACCATGGGTATTATACTTTCTAGTGCAATCTTTATGTCCTTTTTACCCTTTTTCAGTTCTTGTAAATAACATATTTTACAGTACTTTGTATTAATTGGCACCACTCTGCTTTACTAATTAACACTTTTTCTGAATTTAGTCCTTTAAGAAAAAGGTCTTCAGTTTTGAAGAGTTTTTTAAATTACTTGGCAACTCTGTAGCTAAAGCCTTTCCAGCAGTTTCTGCCACTTTATTACTCCTTTGTCAGCATCTACAAGAAAGAGGAGATCTCTTCTACAAACACCTTGACCTTGACAGGCAGAAATTCTCTGGCATCATTGTCTTCAGTATCAATATTGCCTTCAGTATTACATAATAAAGGCTTCTCAGTTCCAGTAAAACTAATCAAATTTAGCTTATATTACTTGTTTTTTGATGAGAATAAAATGTCTGCTTATGATGACCTCTGATAAATTATTTCAGACAGTAAAAGATAATCACTGAAAATTATGGGTTTGCACTATAGACTTTTATTGCTTTATATTTTCACACATTATATTCAGCAATCCCCCCCCACCCCCATTTTAGTCAGCTTTTTCACTGCTGTGACTGAAAGAGCTGACCAGAACAACTGTAGAGGAGGAAAGGTTTATTTGTAGGCTCACAGTTTCAGAATCTCAATCCATAGACAGCAGGCTCAATAGAGGCAGGCCATCATGGTGGAAGAGTGAGGCAGAGGGAAACAGCTCACATGATGATCAAGAAGCAGAGAGAGAGAGAGAGAGAGAGAGAGAGAGAGAGAGAGAGAGAGAGAGAGAGAGAGAGACTTCACTCTCCAGATACAAAATATATACCCCATAGCTGCACTCTCAATGAACCACTTCCTCCAGCCACACCCCACCAGCCTCCAGTAACCATTCAGTTCATCCCATGAGGGATCAGTCCACTGATTAGGCCAAGGCTATAATCCAATAATTTCTCCTCCAAATATCCTTGCATATTCTCACATGTGAGTTTTGGGGGACACCTCACATCTAAACCATAATGCTCCCCCCACCCCATAGTTTGGAGGCAAGTGCTGTATGACTGGGCTATTCCCACAGCCCAGCTAGTTTGGAGGAGCATCTAGAAGATATTCATCATCTGGTAAATAATGAATGTGCTAGTGTATCCCAAAGTTACAGAATTTATAATTTTCCTTGAAGAAGCTTTTAATATAGTTTTATGGGCTATAATCTTGAAATGATCAATAAATAGTGTAAGCATAGTAAGAGTAATATGGAAAAACAAGGGAATAGGAAGTCAAGAGAATGACTTAATTCAAGGTAATTTTTTAGTTCATCCTTCCCTTAAGCCCTTAGTAACATTTATCCCTCACTCTTTTTTAATTTTTTTTTTATTGGTTCTTTTTAGTTATACATAGCAATAGGTTTCATTTTAACATAATTATAAAAGCGTGGACTATAATTTACTCTAATTCAGTCCCCAGTACTTCCTCTTTTCTTCCCCATTCCCTTACCTCTACTCTAATTATCTTTCTGCTATTTATTTATAGTTTTTAAATTAGTGTTGTGGATATACATGATGGTGAGATTCACTGTGGTATGTTCATATGTGTACATAGGAAAGCTGGGTAAGGTTCATTTCACTGTTTTTTTTCCTTATCTCATCCTTCTCCCTTCTCCATCATTCCCCTTCATCTACTTCATTGATCTTTCTTCCTTTTTTTTTTTTTTTTGGTACTGGAGATTGAACTCAGGGGTACTCGACCACTGAGCCACATCCCCAGCCCTAGTTTGTGTTTTATGTAGGGACAGGGTCTCACTGAGTTGCTTAGCACCTCGCCATTGCTGAGGCTGGCTTTGAACTCGCGATTCTCCTGTCTCAGCCTCCCTAAGTGCTGGGATTACAGGCTTGAGCCACCGTGCCCGGCTCTTTCTTCCATTTTGATAGAATATCCCCATCCACCTTTCTTCCCTCCTCTTTCTTTTTTTTCCCCTTCCTTTTTTGGACTAGCTTCTGCATATCAGAGAAAATATTGACGTTTGACTTTTTGGGGTCTGGCTTATTTCACTTAGCACGTTTTGTCTCCAGTTCCATCCATTTACCAGCAAGTGCTCTAATTTCATTTTTTTTATGGTTGAATAACACTCCATTGTGTGTATATGCCACATTTTCTTTATCCATTCATTTGTTGAAGGGCATCTAGGTTTATTTTATAACGTGGCTACTGTGAATTGTGCTGCTATAAACATTGATGTGGCTGCATCCCTTTCCTATTCTGATTCTAGACCCTTAAGATATATCTATGCAGGAGTGGGATAGGTGGGTAATATGGTGGTTCTGTGTCTAGTTTTTTGAGGAATCTCCATACTGCTTTTCAGAGGGTTGTGCCAATTTGCAGTCCCACCAACAATGTGTGAGTGTACCTTTTCCCCATATCCTCACCAACACTGGTTATTATTTGTATTCTTGATAATTGCCTTTCTGATTGGAGTGTGATGAAATCTCAGTGTAGTTTTAATTTTCATTTCCCTAAATGCTAGAGGTGTTGAACATATTTTCATGTATTTATTGGTCATTTGTATTTCTTCTTTTTAGAAATGCCTGTTTAGTTCTTTTTCTCATTTATTAATTGGGCTATTTATTGTTTTGAAGTCAGGTTTTTTGAGTTCTTTATGTATTCTGAATATGAACACCCTATTTGAGGAGCAGGTGGCAGAGATCTTTCATTTGTTGGCTCCCTCTTCATGGTCTTGTTTGCTTTGCTGTGAAGAAGCTTTGTAATTTGATGGCATCCCATGTACTGACTTTTGATTTTATTTTTGTGTTTTAGGAGTCTCGTTAAGGAAATTGGTTACTCCAACATGTTGAAGTATTGGGCCTACATTTTCTTTTAGCGGTTGCAGTGTTTCTGGTTTAATTCCTATGTTTTTGATCTATGTTTAATTCCTATATTTTGATCTATTTTTGAATTAACATTTGTGCAGGGTGAAAGATAGGGGTCAAGTTGTATTCTTCTACATCTGGATTTCCAGTTTTCTCAGCACAATTTGTTAATAAGGCTATCTTTTTTTCCCAATGTATGTTTTTGACACTTTTTCTAATATCAGATAACTTTTTATGTGGGATTGTCTTGATGTCTATCCTTCATTCTTGAGAATATCTCCATCTTGGCCACTGTGACATTTTATAAATTCAGTTAATATTTACTAAATGAATATTTGTGAGACAAAATTTAATCCATGATGATATCTGCAAATTTGATATTATCCTTACTTATTAGGAAAGGACATTCTTTTTTTTTTGTTCTTAGTAATACATGACAGTAGGATCCATTTTGATCAAATTATACAAGCATGGAATATATCTTATGCTAATTAGAACCCCATTCTTATGGGTTGGCACAATGGTGGGATTCACTTAGGTATTTTCATATGAGTATATAGGCAAATTATGTTAGATTTATTCTATTGTCTTTTATATTCCTATCGTCACTCCCTTTCTTTATTCCCCTTTGACTAACTACTGAACTACTCTTCTTCCCCTCTCCCATTTATTGTGGTTTAGCTTCCACATGTCAGCAAAAACATTTGACCTTTGTTTTTTTGTGATTGCCTTATTTCACTTAGCATGATGATATCCAGTTTCATCCATTTAGCAGCAAATGCCATACTTTCATTCTTCTTTTTGGCTGAGAAATACTTTGTTGTGTATATATACAATATTTTCTTTTCTTTTCCTTCCCTCCCTCACTCACTTCCTTCCTTCCTTCCTTCCTTCCTTCCTTCCTTCCTTCCTTCCTTCCTTCCTTCCTTCCTTCCTTCCTGCCTTCCTTCCTTCCTTCCTTCCCTTCTTCCTTTCTTTCTTTCTTTCTTTCTTTGGTGCTGGGGATTTAACCCAGGGCCTTGTGCATATGAAGCAGACACTCTACCAACTGAGCTATATCCCCAGCCCTATACCATATTTTCTTAATTCATTATTCCCTTGCAAGGCATCTAGGTTGGTTCTATAGCTTAGATATTGTGAATTGAGCTGCTATAACGTTGATATGGCTGTGTCACTGTGGTATGCTGATGTTAAGTCCTTTGCATATAAACCGAGGAGTGGGATAACTGGGTCAAATGATGGTTCCATTCCTAGTTTCTATTGAATTTCCATACTGCTTTCCATAGTGGTTGCAACAATTTGCTGTCCCATCAGCAATGTATGAGTGAGGCTTTTCCCCCACATCCTCACCAACACTTACTATTGCTTGTATCTTTGATAACTGCCATTCTGACGAGAGTGAGATAAAAATCTTTTTTTTTTTTTTATTTTAATTTTTATTTATTTTTCTCAAAAGTTGCATTTAAATACATGTTATCAAACATAACAGAAAAAAAACAAATTTTCAGAAGCTGTACACACTATTCACTGAAAATATTTGTTGAGGCAAATAAAAAAAAATTATTACAATCATAATTTTTCTAACTGCACAAAATTATAAGCAGATTACAGTAGTTTTGATTTGCATTTTTCTAATTACTATGTTGCACATCTTTTCATATATTCATTGAGCAGTTGTATATCTTCTGCGAAGTGTCTGTTTGGTTCCTTAGCCCATTTATTGATTGGGTTTTTTTTTTTTTTGGTGTTAAGTTTTTTTTGTGTGTGTGTTATTTATATATCCTGGAGATTAGTGCTCTATCTGAGGTGTATGTAGTAAAGATCTTCTCTTATTCTATAGGCTATCTCTTTACATCATTGATTGTTTCTTTTGCTGAAAAGAAGCTTTTTAGTTTGAATCCATCCCATTTATTGATTCTTGATTTTACTTCTTGTATTTTAGGAGTCTTGTTAAGAAAGTCAGGACCTAATCTTAGGTGGTGAAGATTTGAGCCTACTTTTCCTTCTATTAGGTGCATGGTCTCTGTTCTAGTGACTAAGTCTTTGATCCCCTTTGAGCTGAATTTTGTGCATGGTGAAAGATAGAGGTTTAATTTTGTTTTGCTATATATGGATTTCCAGTTTTCTCAGCACAAGTTGTTGATAAGGCTATCTTTAATGTATGTTTTTGGCACCTTTGTCTTATATGAGATAACTGCATTTATGAGGGTTTGTCTCTGTGTTTTCTGTTCTGTGCCATTGGTCTACATGTCTGTTTTGGTACCAATACTATGCTGTTTTTGTTACTATGGCTCTGTAGTATAAATATAAGTCTGATACTGTGATGCCTTCTGCTTCACTCTTCTTGCTAAGAATTGCTTTGGCTATTCTGGGTTTTTTATTTGTTTCAAATGAATTTCATGATTGCTTTTTCTAATTACACAAAGAATTTCATTGGGCTTTTAAGAGGAATTGTATTAAATCTGTATAACACTTTTGGTAACATGGCTATTTTGACAATTTTAATTCTGCCAATCCAAGAGAATGGGAGATCTTTTCATCTTCTAAGGTCTTCTTCAATTTCTTTATTTTGTGTTCTGTAATTTTTATTCTAGAGGTCTTTCACCTCTTTTGATAGATTGATTCCCAAGTATTTTATTTTTTTGAGGCTATTGTGAATGGGGTAATTTTCTTAATTTCTCTTTCAGTGGATTTATCACTGGTGTATAGGAATATGTTTGGTTTATGGGTGTTGATTTTTATATCCTGCTATTCTTCTGAATTTATTTATTAGTTCTAGAAGTTTTCTGGTGGAATTTCTTTGATCTTCTAAGTATAGAACCATGTTGTCAGGAAATAGTGAGTTCTTTTTTTCCTATTCATGTCCCTTTAATTTCTTTCTTCTAATTGCTCCAGCTAGAGTTTCAAGGACTATGTTGAATAAAAGTGGTGGAAGAGAGCATCCTTGTTTGTTTCAGTTTTTAGAGGGAATGCTTTTGATTTTTATCCATTTAGAATGATGATGGCCTTGGGTTTAGCTTATATAGCTTTATATTGTTGAGGTATGTTCCACTATGCCCAGTTTTTTTAGTTTTTTGAAGATGAATGGATGCTATATTTTGTCAAATGCTTTTTCTACATCCTTGGAGATGATCATATAATTATTGTCTTTATGACCATTGATGTGATGAATTACATTCATTGATTTCTGTATATTGAACCAATCTTGCATCCCTGGGATGAACCCCACTTGATTGTAGGATACTATTTTTTTTTAATTTGATGTGTTTATCATGTGATTTGCCAGTATTTTATTGAGGAGTTTTGTATCTATGTTCATCAGGGATATTGGTCTGAAGTTTTCTTTCCTTGATGTATCTTTGTCTGGTTTTAGGATTAGGGTGATACTAGCTTTATAGAATGAGTTTGGAATAATTCCCTCCTTTCTATTTCATGGAACAATTTGAGGAGTATTGGTGTTAATTCTTCTTTGGTAGGCTTGTAAAACTTGGCTGAGAATTCATCTGATCCTGGACTTTTCTTTGTTGGTAGGCTTTGGATGGCATCTTCTATTTCATTGCTTGAAATTGATATGTTTAAATATTTTATGTCCTCCTGATTCAATTTGGGTAGAACATATATTTGTGAAAATTTGTTGATGTCTTCAAGATTTTCTATTTTATTAGAGTGTAAATTTTCAAAATAATTTCTAATTATCATCTGTATTTCAGAATGTCTATCATGATATTTCCTTTTCCATCATAAATTTTATTAATTTGAGTTTTGTCTGTTTTTCTGTTTGTTAATATGGCTAAGGTTTTATCAATTTTATTTATTTTTTTCTAGAACCAACTTTTTTGGGTCAATTTTTTGCATTGTTTCTTTTGTTTCAATTTCATTGATTTCAGCTATGATTTTAAATATTTACTGTCTTCTGCTGCTTATAGTGTTGATTTGTTCTTCTTTTTGTTGGGCTTTGATATGTAATTTTAGGTCATTTATTCATTGAAATTCTGTTCTTTCAATGAATGAGCTCAATGCAATGAACTTTCCTCTTTGCACTGCTTTCATAGTGTACCAAAGATTTTGATATTTTCTATTAGTGTTCTTATTTATCTCTAAGTATTTTTAAAATTTCATACTTGATTTCTTTTGCTATCCATTGGTTATTCAGTAGTGTATTATTTAGCCTCCAAGTGTTAGAGTAGCTTCTATTTTTTATTTTATCATTGATTTCTAATTTCATTCCATTATGATCTGATATAATGCAGGGCAGTATCTCTATTTTTTAATATTTGCTAAGAGTTGCTTTGTTGAAGAAGATATGTTCTATTATAGAGAAGGATCCTTGTACAGCTGAGAAGAAAGTGTATTTTCTCATTGATGGATAATATTCTATGTATTTCCATTAATTCCAAATTATTGATAGTATTACTTAGTTCCATAGTTTCTTTGTTTAGGTTTTGTTTGGAAGATCTATCCAGTAGTGAGAGAGGTGTGTTAAAGTCACCCAGTATTATTGTTTTGTGGTCTATTTGATTCTTGAAATTGAGAAGGGTTTGTTTGATGTATGTAGATGCTTCATTGTTTGGGCCATAAATATTTATAATTGCTATGTCTTGCTGATGTATAATTCTCTTAAGCAGTATGAAATTTCTTTCTTTGTCCCTTCTGATTAACTTTGTCTTGAAGTCCACTTGGTCTGATATGAGGATGGAAAACTCTAGTTGTTTATGTGGTTCATTTGAGTAATGTTTTTTTCCATCCTTTCACCTTCAGACTGTGTATGTCTTTGCCTATGAGGTGTGTCTTTTGGAGACAGCATATTGTTGGGTCTTGTTTTTAAATCCAGTCTGTCAGTCTATGTCTTTTGATTGATGAGTTTAGGCCATTAACATTCAAGGTTATTATTGAGATATGATTTGTATTCCTGGTCATTTGGTTTATTTCTGGATTTTAATTTGACTTATTTTCTCCTTTGATCAACTATTCCTTTAGTGTAGTTCCTCCCTTTGCTGGTTTTCACTTTTTGTTTTCATTTCCTCCTCATTGAATATTTTGTTGACAATGTTCTGTAGTGCAGGCCTTCTAGTTGTGAATTCTTTTAACTTTATATTGCTAAGAGTTGCTTTGTGGCATAAGGTATGGTATATTTTATAGAAGGATCCTTGTGCAGTTGAGAAGAAAATGTATTAGTTCATTGAATACACTTTAAATAAAATACAGGTTTTTATTTCATCTTCAAATCTGAAGCTTAATATTGCTGGATATAAAATTCTTTGTTGGCATCTATTTTCTTTCAGGGCTTGGTCTATGCTGTTCCAGGACCTCTTGACTTTGAAAGTCTGGGTTGAGAAATCAGCTGAGATTCAAATTCATTTCTCCCTGTACTTAATCTGAAGTTTCTCTCATGGCCTTTAAAATTCTATCCTTATTCTGTATGCTAGACATTTTCATTATAATGTGACTTTGTGTGGGTCTGTTGTAATTTTGTACATTTGGGGTCCTGTAAGCCTCCTGTATTTGATTTTACATTTCCATTTCCTTTAGGTTTGGGAAATTTTCTGATATTATTTCATTGAAAATGCTGTGCATTACTTTGATTTTTATCTCTGTGCTTTCATCTATCCTGATAAGTATTAAATTCGATCTTTTAATGTTACTCCATAATTCTTACTGTTCTGTTCATGTTTTTTTTTTAACTATCTGCTTGCTCAACTTTATTTTCAAATTATATATTTTGTCTTCATTGCCTGAGGTTCTGTCTTCTAAGTGATCTAGTCTGTTTGTGAAACTTTCCATTGAATTTTGTATTTGGTTTATTGATTCCTTCATTTTTGAGGATTTTTGCTTGATTTCTTTTTATAGTCTCTATCTTTTTATTAAAGTGATCTTTCACCTTTTGAAATTTATCTCTGATTTCACTTTTTACATTGTCCTTCATTTTGTGGATCAATTTAACTATGTATATTCTAAACTCTTTTGTCATTTATTCCACTGTGTTGTCAATTCTATTTTTGGTATATCTTGATTTGTTTGGGGGTACTTTGTTCTCTTGTTTTTTTCATGTTGTTCTTGTGTCTTCCCATTGAGCATTGTGGATCTGAGGCAATAATAGTTTCTTTCTCTAGACTTCTTGTGTTCCTGAAGGTTTCCAGTTTCTTTCCTTTAAGGGGGAGACCAATATTAATAGCACCCAATGCAAACAATATATAGTCTTAATCCAAATAGCTCCTATTAAGATACCTACAGTTTTGTCTCAATAAAAAGAAATGGTGTGTTCAATTATTATCTAAAATATATACAATAAATTTATAAAAGGGTTAACAATTTCAAATTGTGGACAAAGAGAGAACAGAAGTGTAGGATGTGATGTTTATAAGAAAGGAGGAGAGAAGATAAAGGTAAAAAGTATAGGAAAAGTGAAAGAGAATTAATAGAGGTTAGCTGTTATCAGGAGAAAAGAGAAAAAAGAGACTCCAGGGAAACAGATAAGTAAGAGAAAAATTATACATAGAGTAAAAATGTATAAAGAATAAATATCTAAGAATAAAAGTAAAAATAAAAGAATATGGAACAAAACTGTAATATACTATTCAGACATCCCAGTCCTCAGAAAACTCATGCATGAAGAATACTGGGTTTCAAAAATGGTAGATTTGTGTGTGTGTGTGTGTGTGTGTGTGTTTGTGTGTGTGTGTGTGTGTGAGAGAGAGAGAGAGAGAGAGAAAGAGAGAGAGAATATCTACATGGAAAATTGAATAATTGTTTCCACTGGAGTTCAAAACTTTCTCAGCTTCCCTTCTTAGTGGATAAGGGGTGTCATCTGGAGTTTAATGCTAGCTCCATCCTCAGGATATTTGTGGTTGATATGGTGATAGGGTTAGTCTGGAAGAGCAATTCCTGGTGGTGGAATGTAGGCTTAGGAATGCTCTTCACTTGGAGCCTATTGGTCTGGAGATTTTAAGTCAGCACACAACAATTGCTGGCCCACGTTTAAAAATTACACCACAGGAATCTCTTTTGGGTTTCACTGTTTGGTATATTAGCTTATTCTTAGTCCAGTACTTCACCTATGGACCCAGTGCTTCCTGATCTCTGATTAAATCTTCAAACTCGTTCTCTCTAGCTCCTACCATTTTGAATTCCTGGTCAGGCATTTTTTTCCCAGCAGGTGCTGCAAGCAGCTGAATTGGAGGAGGAGGAAGCCAGGTGGGTTTCTGCAACCAGCATTCCACTGTGTAGACTTCTCTCTGTGCTTGATTCTCTGCTGGTCACTTAAGCACACTCTGTGTCACACAGAATGGGTTTGCTCAGCAACTTTTTTGAGCCAGATGCAGGTCTGCCAGTAATCTGCTCTCCCAGCTGCCAGTCCCCAAGCTGCAGCTGCTAAATGGTTCCATCCACTGTCCTCTGTGCACATTGCCAAGAGAGATGGCTGCTTTCCTCCCATATACATATACTGTGCAGCACAGCTTACTGTTTTTTTTAAACAGTGTCTCTGATCTCTAAACTGTCTGTACTCCAACGTGCCTCAGTCTTCCAAAGAATGGGAGTTCCTTTAATTCCTTTATTGCTTTATTGCATTCACATAGTGACTGTTCTGGTTTGTACCTCCTGCCACTGTTGTGGCTAAGGAGCTGGGGATCATTCCCCCTTACTTTATTATACAAGTCTCCTGAGTCCCTGATCTGTTTGAGTGTCCAGTATTAAATTCTAGTAAAGTCTCCCCTAATTCTTGATCATTCATCCACCTTGTTGAAGCTGCCTGTGTGCTTTTCTTGGTTCATTGCATGAATCCACCCCTCAATTCTGCCATCTTCCTCTCCCTTCTACCTCAATGTATCTTAAGTTTGTCCTTTTCATGTTTTCCCATATTTCTTGAAAGTTATGTTCATGGTTTCTGAACATGTTTTCTTTATAGTCATCTTTATTTTCAAGATTATACACTTTGTCTTTTTATTTATTTATTTTTAATTTATTTGTTCTATTTAGGTTTACGTGATATCAGACTGCAATTTGATTCATTGTACACAGATGGAAGATAACATTTCATTTATCTGGTTGTAAGTGATATAGAATCACAACATGCATGCAGTCATACATAATCCTAGGGCTATGATGACCATCATATTCCACCATCTTTAATGTTCCCCTGCCCCCTCCCCCCTTACATGCCTGTGAATAGAGTTCTTCCATTGTTCCTCCATTATGGATCAGCATCCACTTATCAATGAGTACATTTGGCATTTGGTTTTCTGAGATTGGCTTACTTCACTTAGCATGATATTCTCCAACTCCATCCATTTACCTGCAAATGCCATAATTTTATTCTCTCTTATTGCTGAGTAATATTCCATTATGTATATATACCACAGTTTCTTTACCATTCATCTGTTGAAGGGCATCTAGGTTGGTTCCACAGTTTAGCTATTGTGAATTGAGCTTCTATAAACATTGAAGTGGCTGCAGCACTGTAGTTTGCTGTTTTTAAGTCTTCTGGGTATAGACCCAGAAGTGGGATAGCAGGCTCAAATGGTGGTTCCATTCCAAGTTTTCTAAGGAATCTTCATACTGCTTTCCAGATTGGTTGTACCAATTTGCAGTTCCACCAGCAATGTATGAGCGTGCCTTTTTCCCCACAACCATGCCAACACTTGTTTGTATTCTTGATAATTGCCATTCTGACTGGCGTGGGATGAAATCTTAGGGTAGTTTTGATTTGCATTTCTCTGATTGCTAGAGATGTTGAACATTTTTTCATATGTCTATTGATGGATTGTATATCTTCTGTGAAGTTTGTGTTCAGCTCTTTGACCCATTTATTGATTGGGTTGTTAGTTTTTTTGGTGTTGAGTTTTTTGAGTTCTTTATATACCCTGGAGATTAGTGCTCTATCGGATGTGTGTGTGGCAAATATTTGTTCCCAGAATGTCGGCTCTTTCTTCACTTCATTGATTGTTTCTTTTGCTGAGAAGAAGCTTTTTAGTTTGAATCCATCCCATTTATTGATTCTTGATTTTACTTCTTGTGCTATAGGAGTCTTGTTAAGGAAGTATGGTCCTAATCCTACATGGTGAAGATTTGGGCCTATTTTTTCCTCTATTAGGTTTTGGGTCTTTGGTCTGATTCCTAGGTCCTTGATCCAGTTTGAGTTGAATTTTGTGCATGGTGAGAGATAGGGGTTTAGTTTCATTTTGCTGCATATGGATTTCCAGTTTTCCTAGCACCACATGTTGAACAGGCTATCTTTTCTCCAGTGTACGTGTTTGGCTCCTTTGTCTAGTATAAAGTAACTGTATTTAAGTGGGTTCGTCTCTGTGTCTTCTATTCTATACCATTGGTCTACATGTCTATTTTGGTGCCCATACCATGCCGTTTTTGTTTCTATAGGTTTGTAGTATAATTTAAGTTGTGGTATTGTGATGCTTCCTGCTTCATTCTTCTTGCTAAGCATTGCTTTGGCTATTCTGGGTCTCTTATTCTTCCAAATGAATTTCATGATTGCCTTTTCTATCTCTATAAAGAATGACATTGGGATTTTAATTGGGATTGCATTGAATCTGTATAGCGCTTTGGGTAGTATGGCCATTTTGACAATATTGATTCTGCCTATCCAGGAGCATGGGAGATTTTTCCATCTTATAAGGTCTTCTTCAATTTCTTTCTTCAGTGTCTTGTAGTTTGCACTGTAAAGGTCTTTCACCTCTTTTGTTAAATTGATTCCCAAGTATTTTATTATTTTTTTGAGGCTATTGTGAATGGGATAGTTTTCCTAATTTCTCTTTCAGGGGGTTTATCACTGATGTATAGAAATGCAATTGATTTATGGGTGTTGATTTTATAACCCGCTACTTTGCTGAAATCATTTATTAATTCTAAAAGTTTTCTGGTAGAAGTTTTTGGATCCTCTAAGTATAGAATCATGTCGTCTACAAATAATGATAGTTTGAGTTCTTCTTTTCCTATTCATATCCCTTTAATTTCTTTCATCTGTCTAATTGCTCTGGCTAGTGTTTCAAGGACTATGTTGAATAGCAGTGGTGAGAGAAGACATCCCTGTCTTGTTCCCATTTTTAGAGGGAATGATTGTATATCTTGTCTTCATTATCTGAGGTTCTGTCTTCCAGGTGATCTAGTCTGCTGGTGATGATTTCTATTGAGTTTTTTATTTGGTTTATTGTTTACTTCATTTCAAGAATTTCTGATTAGTTTTTTCCATGATCTCTAGCTCTTTCTTAAAGTAATCTTTTGCTACTTGTAATTGCTCTCTTATCTCTTTGTTCGAATGATCGATGGTTGCCTTTATTTGCTCTCCTATTTCTTTGTTGGATTGATCAATTTTTGCCTGTAATTGCTCACGTATGTCATTCTTTAATTTGCAGATCACTTTAATTATGTACATTCTGAATTCTTTCTCTGATATTTCATCAACTTTCTCTGATATTTCATCTCTGATATTGTTGTCAATGGATTCTTTCACCGTGGTATCAAGGTTTATTTGGGGCACTCTCTTCCCTTGGTTTTTTCATGTTGATTGTGTATCTTCTTTTCTTGCAATACCAATCTAAGGTACTATGGTTTCTATCCTATTATCTTGTATTGACACTCCAGATTACCTGTATCTTACCTGGGAGCTACTTCTGTTCCCCCAGTGTCCACAGATGGACACTATTGTCACTAAAGTTGGTGGTGGAAGCAGGGGACGTACCTCAAGAGGGCAGTGGGAGTGGCCTTGGCTGGGCTCCTGTGGTGATCCCTGAGGGCTGTTTTGCCTCTCTTGCACTCCTGCTGGTGAGCAGGAACTCTGGAGGGGAACTGGGAGTGGGCCCAGGCCTCACTTAGGCAGGGTCACAAGCAGGAGAGTCTGTGTGCTGGACCCTTGCTGTGGGTATGAGCTCCCCTGGGGCTGGAAGCTAGCAGGCTCTGGTCTGCCTTAGGTTGGGCACCCCTGGCATACCCTGAGGGAGGTATTGGGCCCTCTGTCTCACCTGTCCACATGAAAGCTGGAGCTGAACTGGGGCGGGCCCAGGCATCATTTGGGTGGGGCCTCCTCCCGCTGGGGACTCTGTGCAGACTCTTACCCTGGGTGTGCACTTCCCTGTGGCTGGAGGCCAGCAGTCTCTGGTCTTCATTTGGCTGGACACCATGGAGTTTCCTGAGGGCAGTTTTGGGCCCTCTGCGGCTCCTGGCTCCCACCAGTCCACAGGCACTCTGTAGCGGAACTGGGGTGGGCCTGGGTCTCACTTGGGTGGGGATTCCTCATGCTGGGGTCTCTGCAGTGCCTCTTACCCTGGGTGCATGCTCCCCTGTGGCTGGCAGCTAGCAGTCTCTGATCTCCCTTTGACTGGACACCCGTGGAGTTTCCTGAGGGTGGTTTTGGGCCCTGTGTGGCTCCTGCAGGTCTGCAGAAACTCTGGAGCAGAACTCTATACTTTGTCTTTGAGGACTGAAAAATCTATCTTCCAAGTGGTTTATTTAATTGGTGATGATTTCCATTGAATTTTTAATTTTTTTATTTCTTCATTTTAAGTATTTCTAATTGATTCTTCTTCAGGATCTCTAGCTTCTTATTGAAATAATCTTTCATTTCTTGTATATTTCTCTCTGATTTTATTTCTTACATCATCTTAGATCAGTCTAACTATCAACTTTACAAATTCCATCTCTGATATTTCCTCCACTGTGGTGTCAATAAAATCTGTTATTGAGGTAGTCTGTATTGTTAGAAATGTTTTTTTCCCTTGCTTTTTCATATTGTTCATGTCTACACATCTATCTGGATGGATCTAAACCTGCAAAGTTTCTAACTTACAAGCTTATAGTGTCCCTCTATGTTACAAGTACCTCAAAGGTTGGGGGGAGCCCAGTTATAGCAAAAGCCTAGCAAACAATATATAGCAGTAGATTAGGTACTTAGTTCCTATCTTGACATCTACAGTGTTAATTGGTACAATAAACAGAAATAATAGAATCAGTGATTTCCATCAGCAAAAACAGTAAATAATCACAAATTATGTCTCATATAAAAGAAAAAATAGGTGTTATTTATGATTTTTACCATATTATTTATTGCTATAGCATTGATGGTGGGGGCAGACATTGTATAAATCAATTAGTGTTAAGAGGTGTTAAGAATAGAGTTGAGTAAGAGGAAAGAAGAAGAAATAGGAGGGTAGAAAAGAGTTTTCAATTTCAAAAGATAATAGGGCAAATGCTTTGCTAATGTAGGATGTGTTATTAATGAGGAGAGGGAGAAAAAATAGAAGTAAGAATTTAAAGGAAGAGTGAAAGAGAAGACAGAATTTGGCTGTTACCAATAGAAAAAAGAGAGAAGGAGACAAGGGAGATAGATTAGTGGCAAAGCCAATAAATCACAAACAAAATCAAAATATGTTAATCAAAAACCCTAACCCTCAAAAAACAGAGGATGGAAATATAATAACCTTCAAAAAAGGGCTAAAAATGAGGAAAGATAAACATGTATATGTATTGATGACCTTGTATCAATCAATATACATTCAACTAAAACAAAAAACCAAAACCAATACCAAAAAACAAACCAAAAAAATGTGAAAAATCTTGGTGAAAAGTTAAAAGGGAGTCTTTTCCACTATAGTGGAGAAAATAGTGAGCATATGTGTTTTCTGTCCAACTGATTGATTACTGATTTTCTTTTTATTTCTTCTTGAGGTATGAATTGAGTGTGGGAGTCTGGGCTATGGGCTGTCAAGTTCTTCCTTTTTGTTGTGTTGCTCTTTGAATTGCTGGTTGGGATTTAAAAATTCTCCACTTCTGTTCTTGGGAGATTGGTGTGGGGTGGAATGGGAAGGGCTGTCCTTTCCATTCCCAGGGTGTTTTTGCCCCTGGACTCTGTGAGAGTTGTTCTCATAGTTAGAGTTCCAGTTGCAGGGACTCAGGTTTAGTGAGATTCCAGTCGCTTTATTGCATAGTGAATTGCTTACAGTGTTGAATCAGTGCACCTCTAGAGCCTGATAGATGCCAATCTATGTTGTGAGACTATCCCAGGAATATCCCCAGCATTCCATTAATGGAGATGAGGGAGCTTATTTTTCCCTGCGTCTCGTGCTTTTGGATGCCGCCCTTTCTGGGCTCTCAGGGTAAATCACTGAGCTGCTGAAGTAGAGGGCTGGGAGGCAAAGTGGCTGGCTGAGCCTGGAGATGAAGCAACAGTCCTGGAGGGCTGAGTGGTAGGCTGGGTGGGTGGGGGGTCAGAGGGTTAGGGGAGTGGGAACTGGGGGGCTGGGACCAGGTAGGCCAGGAAAGCCAAGAGCCAAGTGCTCTTACGCCAATACTTCCAACTTCCTGACCCACTGTAGCTGGCCTTGTGAGCCACTGGACTCACAGGGTTGAAAAGAGCTGGGTTCTTCCCAGGCTATACAACTTGTGTTCCCTCAGGTGAAATGTCCTCAGTTTCTGAATTTCCCCAGGTTTGTTAGGCTCAGTTAAGTCTTTGCTAGGATCAGATAGGTTTATGTGGACCTAGTTGCAAACTCGTGGTCCTGGGTCTCCAATTGCTCTTGGTGCCGCTGTGCTGTAGTGCCAAGATGGCTCCTGGTTCAGCTCTCCATGGATGACTCATAACTCAGAGTGACTTCTTTTAGACGTATTTAATGAGTAAAACGGCTTCTGGTTTGGCTAGGGCAGATTGGTCCTCTACAGTATCAGGATTTTCTGCTCTAAGCCTTGGGGGGAAGCAATATTCCTGCTGCCTGAGTTCTGGGTAGCTAAGCAAGGAGAAATGCTGCCCCACTCTAATCCACCATCTTGCGCCTTTAAGAAATGATATTCTTAATTAGGTTGAGTGACTTACTCAGGTTTCCCTAGGAAATGAAAAATACAGCTGGGGTTTAATTCTAGGTTTGTTTGCCTTAAATTCTTGTCCTCAGTTGCTAAATTTGCCATTTATTGTTGTTTATTTGGACATTTCCTTCCCTTGCTACTTATGTGTTGGTATTTTTGAAAAAAATACATTCTTGCCATGGATATTTTGTTGATTATTCTTAAACTCCTCCTTGAAGCAATTTCTCCACTTTTCTGTGTCCACTGCTGTTTCAGTGATTCCTCAGTTAGTATATGGTCCCTTTCACTCAAGCTCTGCTCTTCAGTTTTCTAATTTCTTATCTTTGTCATTTGGAGATCTTGTTAGCATTTCATAATTTTGTCTAAATTCTTCATCTTTCCCCTTTATTAAATCATGAAATCTTTCATCTTTGTCCTGTTTCCCTCAACTTGAGAACTTAATAAAAGTCGATCTTCTCTGTTGTACTTTCATGAACCATAGAGATTCTAAATCCTGCTTTTCATTTCATTTCATTTCACCTCATCATAACATGAGGCTCTGTTCACCTTGTTCTGTTTCTCCTTCTTGTGTAAAGACTCTGAATTGATATCCCTTCCTTCAGTCTTTTCCTGTTACAGCTCTTTGTGAAACTACTTTTATCCAAGGATATTTGTTATCATTACTCTTATAAATAATGGACACATTTTATTTATTTAATAAAATTTTCACTATTGCTAAATAATGTTAATAACAATAAAAAATGACTTTTGTATCTTTTGCCAGAAGGTGCATCACTTATTCATTAAAACAATCCTTTGAATTGTGGTCATTTTCTTTGTTTTAACATAAATGTAACTCATAGGTTAAACAAATTTCCCAAGATCATAGTAAGTAAGTAGAAGAGCCGGAGATGTGCTGGTCTGCCAGAGTCTAAAGTTCATACTCCGAATACTTATTTAATTTGGATACATTTCAAGGTGCAAGGGGAGCTACTATTAACAAAATGGATACTAAATTTAAACTGGGAATATTCCAGAAAAGCAGGGACATAGAATAATTTTATGAATTCTATGCTCCCTCACCATTGATCACACTCAATTAAATAAGGGGAGCCATTGAGAGGACATTTACTTTTTGGGAAAAAGTTGTGTTCATCTTTGTACTCAAGTTCTGGAGTGACTGTAGGATAGCCTTTTGGAAATATCCTGAAAAAATGTTGGATACATAGGGAAGGAGCTCAACAGAGAATTGAGAACTTACGATGCAAACTTGAAGTCATTTATATAAAGGTATTGTTGACTCCGTGAGGCAAATGAGCTAAGATTTTAAGGAAACAGAAAAGTGTAGAAGGTTAGAATCAGAACCCTGGTAAATGGGAACTGCAATGGACAGAAGTAAGGAATCAATATGGGAGACACTTCTATTAGACTTTAAGTTTCTTTCTGGCATGAACCACGATGATTTTTGTGTCTCTGAACCTGGCACATTACATTGCAAAATATACTCATTAAAATCAACTTAATGTTCATTTTAATGCAGACCCATATGACTTCTGATAGATTTATTTAATTTTAACTTATTTCCTCAGGAGCTAAAAAAAGCTGAATCCTATCTGCTACCTTCTCTTCTTTCTGATCAGGTTTGCTTTTTCTTATTGAAGTTGGGAACCTAATGGTGTTTAGTGATTGGCTCAGGACCATACTTCCATAATCCAATTATCTACTAGAAGTCTGAGACCTAGAATGCACATGCATGAGATACATATGCAAAAATATTTGATTTTATGTAAATCTTAACATGCTCCATAATGTTACACATAATGCATTGTTTAAATTAGAAGTAAACAGAGGAAGGGAGCCACTTTTCATAGTCCCAAGTTTTAGAAGTTGGTGGTATTATACAAAATAGAAAAAAAAAATCAAAAGAGTTGTTTTTTCTTTTTTCTAGCTGCTTGTACTGGAGCAAGTCATTAGGTAACATAGCTTTAGAGAAACCCTGCCTAAAATGCATTTGGAAATGAAGTTGCTATGGAAACTGTCTCTGAAATAACAGACAAAATCCCCCCAGAGCTTTCAGAGAACCTCCAATGTCGTCTTTGCTCTTGGATCTCAAGACGATGCCTTCTGGGCTTATTTTTATTTTGCTTTAATGAATTGTTTTTCTCCATTTCTTTGTACAGTGTGATTGGGAAAAGGGATTAGGATTCATTAGAGTCACTATTGAATGACAGTTCATTAGTGGACAGTTCTAGGTGTAAATTGGCCAATGAGAACCCATTGTCCCTAAGACAGAGTAGAGGATGGGCAAGTGTTCACTGGTATATGTGTACATACTAAAAATTGTGCACAAACCTGTGTGCAGGGGTTCTAGTTGGACTTGCCTGGAAGAAGATATACTTTTGCTTTTAAGATTTTATAACTTCTCACAGAATTTCTTTCATTAACCCAGGATCAAAAACATCTGCAACCCACTGGCACAATAAAGCTCAAATTTCCCCAGAGATTAATTTCATGGTTATGAAATCGGTCATCCTTAAATATACAAATCCCCCTGACTAGGAGTGTAGAAGGCAAGTTGTCACACAAAACTTCATTTGTCTCTGTCTTAATGAAATCCTTTCCTGAAATTTTTTGACGATGAGTATAATTCAGGGGAGCCAGGACTGCATGCACTCTGGAGGCAAAATTGGGTGCTATCAGTAGCATACATTAAATACCTTGAGCTTCAGAAGCTCAACAAGATCACTTGACCTATGAGGTTTTGAGTTGGAAAGATTAATATTCAACTTAAGATTCTGAAATCTATTAGCTGTGTGCTCTTCACTTTAAAATATGATCTAATTTGTGAAATTGCTATAAATAATAAATGAAGCAAAGTTGTTTGTGCATTGCTGTGGAATCTTTTGTGTCCATCAGAGGGTGTTGGGTCAGACACAGTGTGTTTGGTACATAGCAAGTGCTCAAGAAAAGCTAGAAAGAATAATTTTTCCCCCACAGTGCTTTTTAAAATTATACTTAAAAATATGTAACTTGAAGGCAGGAACAGGTCATTAAAAGCTAGATGAAGCATTATCAAGGATGTAAATGAACATTTTTTTTGCTTGGGAGGATAGGTGATTTCTGGGCAAGGATCTTGCAGGAGCTCTGTAAATCACTCTGTGAGTTCTCTGATGCAGAATGAAACCTATTAGTCTTCTGTTATCCATTGTGCTAGAGAAGGATGTTCCTTCCCTGGAAGCTGGACAAGAGCCTTAGAGTAAAGGTGCAATTAGAGAACACGTTCTTCCGCTCAACAAGACAACTAAGATAAACTAGAGGTTTTGTTTCTGAAAGTAGAGAAGCAGAAGCAGAGGCATCTGAGCTCCAAGTTGTACCTTCTTTTCCCCAGGGCCATTTGTGTCTCCATGAAAGAAATGAATGGGAGGCAGAAGAGAGAAGCAGTGTAGCTCCAAATTGAAGAGGGTAAATGTCTGATCTACCATGTCCTGCAGCACAATGGTTAGAAACTGAAAGTGCAGGAGCCAGGCAACTTGAGTCCACCCACTACCACATCTCAATAGCATTGGGACTTTGTTCAAGTTGCTTAGGCATCATTTTACATAATCTGTAAAATGAGGACAGTTGGAATGCCACACAGCATTTAGAAGAGTACATATTTCATAGTTAGTATTCAATTAATGCTTCTTTTCTTTTCTTGTCCCTCCACCTCTTTAACTTCCATGAACTTCCATGTTAATTTCTCCATCTTTCTCACAGATCCTCCTAGAGGAGAATGGCTGCGAAGTACTCCTCTTTTGTGACAGAATTTATCAATACAGGCTTAAGTGACCAGCTGGGACTGCAGATCCCACTCTTCTTCCTGCTTCCACGTTTATCCATGGTCATAGTGTTGGGGAACTTGGGCTTGAAGACCCTGATAGGGCTGAATTCTCACCTACACATCCCCACGTACCTTTTCCTCTCCAACTTGTCCCTCAGAGATTTTAGTCACTCTACTACTGTCTTTCCCTGCAAAGCTGATGAATTTGTTTCAGAGAACATAATTTCCTTTGCAGAATGTATCAGTAAGCTGTTTTTCTTCTATCTTTTCTGAGTCCTTCATCCTGTCAGCAATGTTGTGTGATCACTATGTCACCATCTGTAAACCACTGTTGTTCACAGTAACCTTGTCTCTGTAGGTACTCCTTTTGTGGGGCATCTACAGGATAAGGGTTTTAGGGGCTGTAGCTATATAAGAAATACAGTGTTTCTGACTTTATGTACAGACAACCTTATTAATCAGTGTATGTGCAAAATACTTCTCCTTGAGCTGTCCTGCAATAACTCATATAAATTTGCTGGTAGTCTATATTATTGTGACATTTGGCATTGGGGTACTCACTGTTGCCGTTTTTATGGTTTCATTTTTTTTCCTGCATTCTCCTCATTGGCTCCACTGAGGGTAAGCCCAAAGTCTTTATTACCTGCAATTCCCACAAAATAGTTTTTTCTTTAGTCTTTGGGTCATGTTATGGTTTGGACCTTAACTGTCCCCCTACCAAACTTATGTGTTGAAATTTTGTTCTTCAATGCAGCAGTGTTCAGAGTGGTGCCTTTGGTAGTTGATTGTATCATGAGGATTCTGATCTCATGAATGGATTAATTCACTTGTATATTCATAGCTTAGTGTTTGGGGGGCTTTGTTATATGAGTGACTCTTTGCATCCTAGTTTCAGTAAACTGAGCATTTGATCTACCATGTGTTCCCCACCATTATCTTCTGCTTTATCATACACAGGCCTAAAATCAAGGAGCCAGTCAACCATGAACTGATACTTTTGAAATTGTAAGCTAAGATAAATCTTTCCTCCTTTAAGTTGATTTTTACAGATGTTTTGCCAAAATGATGGAAAGTTGATCAAAAAAAAAAAAAAAAGTCAGGAGCTTTTATGTACTTTAAATCACCTTATTTTTATACCTGGACCAGGGAAGAGTATCTTCCCTATTTTCTCTGTTGTGCCCATGTTTAACCAATTAATTTGTAACCTGAGGTTATCAAATGGAGAAAAATTTGAACAGAACAACTTTTTCTTTGAAATTTTAAAAATAAATTGTGAAAAAGGAGGCAAGGGATTTTTAAATTAGTGTGCTTTAATTATGATCATTTGTTTCTCAATGAGGAATTCAAGCTCTAGTGCTTTCTATCCTATATGCAGGGAGAATTTTAACTCTTTTCCTGAGTGGATTTATTTTCCTCTATCCTCTCTCCATAACTCTTCCTTTTCCATTTTGCAAGAATAGTTTCTATAGTTATAGAATATTCAGTGTTGAATATAAGCTTAGGAATAATTTCATTCAACTCCTTTATGTGATACATTACACCAAGGAGACAAAGAAATATTTGTGTGTTGCCCAAGAATATAAAACTACTTTGTGTCAGAGCGGGGTCTGGACTCCTAGCTTGAATCCCTGTCCACTCTGTTTTCTGTTATGCCTTGTTTTCTTGCCTCATATTTTTCTTGGAAGACTTCATTTTACATGCTAGTTGACCTAACACATTTAAGTTATGAATATATTCACAATAATTTCATGCTATTTTTCACAGGATAATTTTAATATATAACACTTTGCGAGAGTGTAGGAGGTGAAATATTTTGTTCAGTTAGGCTTGGCAAAATGACAAGATCAGTGTTTGATGATTTTGTATTGTATATGTGGGAAGTATGTTAGGTTTCGTATAGAAACAAGCATGGTTCCCACTGACTTGGTGGGTGGAGTTCTATGAATACAGCCCAGTGGATTAGAACTTCCAGAGAGAGACCTAAAGTTTAAAGAAATGTAAAGATGCCAGGTGGAAATGTTATATATTATTTTAAGTCTAATAGAGACTGCATTTGGAGTTTCATTTCAAAGGTGTTGGAAGTCTAATGGGGGAAGTGTGTGGTTCAAGGTGACTGGGAGTGGCACTATCTAATATAGTAATCACTAGCCACGTATGGCTACTGAATGTTTGAATGTGTCCATCCATTTCTAAGATATATTGTAAGTGCAATATAAGGGCAAATGACACACTGGATCTTTGAAGAATCAGTATGAAAAAGTAATATAAAATATCTAATTGATAATATATTAAATAAAATATATTATTAAAATTAATTTCCCTGCTTAATGTTTTAATGTATCTACTAGGACATTTAGAATGATATTTGTGGCTTCAGTTATATTTCTATTGCATGTTCTAGAGGAGGTAATAGAGTAGTAGTTTTGGGCACAAATTCCAGAAATACCCAGCAGTTGTTTATTGGGAGAAGTAAATGCTATAGGATTTTCAGGCATTGCAAATAATCATGATATGCTAATATGGGAAATTTGGGGAAGCAATAGTGATCTCTGGATGAGTTAGTAAATCTACTATGTAAAGGAAACTATAGCTTCATATAAATAATCAGAAGAATAACCTTTTGATCTAAACCCTATTAAACTGTCTAAAACTTTTCCAGCTTGCATTGCTAAACTTTCCAAAATATCTCCCACAAATTCCTAAAATCTCCCCAAACTTGAACCACATGGTCATGTTGGTCAAAGTAAGAACTCCACTTCTGGGTATTAATTTCTGTTTTAGTCAGCTTTTTTTTTGCCGCTGTGACCAAAATACCTTACAAGAACAAATAAAGGAGAAAAAGTTTATTTGGGGGCTCATGGTTTCAGAGGTCTCAGTCCATAGATGGCTGACTCCATCTTGGAGGTTGGGATGAGGCAGAACATCATGTCAGAAGAGTGTGGCAGAGGAAAGCAGCTCAGAACATGATGACCAGGAAGGAGAGAGAGAAAAAGAGACACTCCTCTCACCACAGACAAAATGTATACCCCAAGGATATATACCCAGTGACCCACCTCCTTCAGCCATACCCTATCTGCCTACAGTTACCATCCAGCTAATCACTATACGTGGATTAATGCACTGATTAGGTTAAGACTGTTATAACCCAATCATTTTACCTCTAAACTTTCTTGCATTGTCTCACATATGAACTCTTGGAGTATATCTCATATTTAATCCATAACAGAAGGAAAGACCTCCCATGTTCATGTGTAGACAAAAGCAATGTACAGATTTAGTGAAATCCTCTTCACAGAACTAGGAAATAGAGTCCTAAAATTCATTTGGAAGAATAACAGACCCAGAGTATCCAAAGCAATTTCAAGCCAGAGAAGCAATGCTGTAGGCATATTACCTGACTTCAAATTACACTACAGAGCTATATCTTTGTGGAATGAAATTGATCTAATTATGCTATGTAAATATATGAATGTACCTCAGTGAATTTTACTTTTATGTATGTTTATAAAGCCCCAATTTTAAAAAGCTATAAACAACTTAGAGGAAGACCAATAGAGTAGAAGAAAGGAAAGAGAGAGGCAGGAGGGGAGGGAAAGAGAAAATATTAGGGACTGAAGTGAAGCAGATTGTATTTCTTGCATGTATGATTATGTCAAAATGAACCTCAATATTATGTATATCTATAATAAACTACTAAAAGCATAAAAAATAAAGACATGGGCCAGGTATGGTGGTACATACCTGTAATCTCAGTACCTCAGGAGGCTGAGACAGGGGGATAGCAAGCTGAAAATAAGCCTCAGCAACTTAATGAGGCTGTAAGCAACTTAGCAAGACCTTTTCTCAAAAAATAAAAATAAAAAATAAAAAGAATGACTGGGTATGTATCTCAGTGGTAAAGTGCCCCTGAGTTCAATCTCCAGTCCAAAAAACCAAACCAGACCAAACAAACAAAAATCAAAACAAAAAAACAACTGCATGGTATTGGCATAAAAACATAGACCAATGGAACAAAATATAATACACAGAAACAAATCCACAGTCATCTGATCATTCATAAATGTGCACCAAACAAATACTGAAGAAAAGGTAATCTTTTAAACAAATAATTCTGGGAAAACTGATTATCCATATGTAGAAGAATGAGACTAGATACATCTCTCACTTTGAACAAAAGTTAACTCAAAATTGGCCAAATACATAGGAATTAGATGAGAAACTTCAATTCCTAGAAGAAAATGTGAGTCAACACTACAATACAGGTACAGGCAATGACTTGGAAGATGAGGGCTAATTCAAAGAAAAGAAAATGAAATGCTAACACCTCCAGAGCATACCCCTTCCAACTGGTTACCAAGGTTACCAACACTTCCAGGGAATCACTCTTCCCAACACCAGGAGTTCCTAATGAGTTACCCCTGGGCAGCTCTTTTCCTGTCTTTTGGGCACATAAGAAATATAAGAAAAACCCTGAGATATATAAAAATACAAGACACCCCCACTCCCAGGGATACCAGCTTTGGGTCCCCTTCTCCTCTTTGGAGAAGTCTCTTTCTATCCCTTAAATAAAACTTGCTTTGTACACTTGACTCAACATTTCTAGGGTGTTTAATCTTCAACACAGGAGGAATGAGGACCTGATCTTTATTTTCAAGACCCGTATCAATATCAAGAATCAATGAATGGAATGCTATTAAATTAAAAAGCTGTTGGAAAGCAAAGAAAACAATAATTGGAGAGAAAGCATAAGAATGGAAGAAAACTTTTGCTAACTACTCTTCTGAAAGAGGATTAATATCTAGAATATATGAAGAACTCAAAAAAATTTACCAAAAATTACCAAAACAACAAATCAAACACCCAATTTATAAAAGGAAAAATGAACTAAACAGACACTTCTCAAAAGAAGGAATACAAATGAAAGAATTCTCAACATCGTTAGCAATTTGGGAAAATAGTTTTTATCTTAGTCCAATTAGAATGGCAGCTGTCAGGAATGCAAATACTAACAAATGATGGTGAAGATGTGGAGGGAAAACACCACTTTTTCATTGTTGATGGAATTGTAAATTAGTACAACCACTATAGAAACAAGTATGGAGATTCCTCAAAAGACTAGTAATGGAAACACCATATGACCCAACTATACCACTTCTTGGTATTTATCCTAAAGGATTAAAGTCAGCATACTAATATATGCATACCCATGTTAATAGCAACACAATTTATAATCATCTATTAATGGATGAATGGATAAAGAAAATGCAGTATATATACATACAATGGAGTAGTTAACCATAAAGAATAACAAAATTATGTCATTTTCAGGAAAATGGATAGAACTTGAGAAGGTTATGTTAAGTGACATAAGCCAAACTCAGAAAATCAAGGGTTGTATGTTTTTTTCTCATATGTGGAAGCTAGAAAGGAAAGGAAAAGAAAGGTGGGGAGAATCTCATGAAAATGGAAGGGAGATCAGTAGAGAAATGAGACCAGGGGGACAGAGGTGGATAGGACAAGGAGAAATAATGGGGAATGATATTGACCAAATTATATGCTATATTATGTGCATGTATGAATATATAAAAATAAAGCTCACCATTATAAATAATTATAATGTACTAATAAAAATATAAAAAATCATTTAGTATAAGTTTTCCACCTTCATTCACCTTTTAAAAAGTTATTTTGGTTATTTTAGACCCTTTATATTTCCACGTTAATTTTATTGAGCTTCTAAATTCCTACAAAAACAAAACAAAATGAAACAACCCTGCTAAGATTTTGTTGGGCTTACCTTGAATTCTTTTTGGTGAGAAGAGACATTTGTATTCCTTTTAGCAATAAATGGGAGTGCCTGCTTTTCAACGCTTTCTCTTAAATAGCATATTTTCAAAAGTTTCAAATTTTCCAAATTGATAGGTGAAGAAGTTTTTGTGTTTATTTTGCATTGCTCATATTGTGAGAAAGATTGGGATGTTTTCGTGTATTCAATGGTTAATAGAATTCTTATATGGAGGGCTTTTTGCCTCCCTTTCCCTTTTCTGTTGGGATTTTGATTTTAGTTTTTAGGAGGCTATATATTAGGGGCATTAGCTTTTAGTCTGAGATGTAAGTTGCGTCTATACTTTCCCCCAGTTTTTTATTTGGCATTTGACATTTTTGTCATGATAAAAAGTCTTTATATATTTTAAATCACATTAATCATTTATTGTTTTGAGTGTTTTAATCATAGAAATATTTGATCTCAGGTTATGAAGTGATTCATTTTTTCACAATTTTTGTATGATTTCATATTTTACATGTGTATAGCTAATCTACTTAGAAATTGTGCTGGTGTATGGTGTGAGGAATGGATCCAACTTTATCTTTTTCCATATGGCTATTCAGTTATTCTGTCGCCATTTATAAAAAAAATAGTCTATCTTCCTAATTTTGAGCTCCTGCCTTTATCACGTACAAAAATGTCATCAGCAGTTGGGCTATTTCTGTATTTTCTATTCTTTCTCATTTGTCTATCAGTCTATTTTTAAGCTAGTACCATATTGTTTTAACTACAAAGACATCATTATGTTTTTCATATCTTGAGAGTGACTTCCCACATATTCTTCTTTTAGGCTTTTGCTTACTATTCATGTTTAACCATAACCTTTATAATTAATCTGTCTAGCTCCAGGAAAAAACCCAAGGGCATATTTTCTGCATTGATGCTTAAAATTTACCTCTTAAATTTACAAATAAACTTAGGGAGAAATATCATCTTTGGATCTTGAGGCTTCCAGTCATGAAGTGTGGTACATATTTCCATATTTTTTAGGTCTACATCAATATCTTTTGTGAGTGCTTCATAATTTTTGTCATCTCTTTTGTTATTAGACTTAGGCTTGGTAATTTTGTTTTTGTGACTATAATGAGAATCTTATCTTTCACTCACTGGATGTTGGAATTATTATTTATATATATGAATTATATTTATTTTATACTTTATAATGTGTAAAGAGCATATGCAATAGACATGCCTGGACATGCTAGGACTCACTAAGTTGCTGATGATGAAGAACAGCAGCCATTGACATGATTAGTCATATCTGCTTGCAAATCGATAAGGAGTTGTAAGGGGCACTAGCCATAGGCATGCTTAGCAATGACTGGTTACAGTTGATAGGGAGCACAGCTCCACGGACATGCACAAAGATCATGTCCAGTTGCCATTACATCATCTTACTGGACAAAACCAATGGACATTGACTTTCACTGGGTATAACCAATCACCAGCATACACCTCCAACTTGGAACTGTATTTAAACTGCTTGTCCTGCCACATTGGGGGTTTTTGCTCAAAGGACATCAGTGAGACTGGCTGCCTTGCTGTCCGTCCCTGGATCAACTCCACCATTCCCTGATGTCCAGCTGAAGAGAACCGCCAGACAAAGACAATGTCTGCTCTTTGGCTAAGAGAAGTTGCATGGCATCAGAGGTATTTTCAGGCTCGTAGTTGCCCTAGGATTGTGTGAATTGCTTGTAGTGTTTAGTTGCCCTATTATAGTGTAACTTGCTTTAGTGTTTAGTGCTCATTGAATGCTAGTTTGGGGTGCTCCAGCACACCCAACACTTTTTGAATTAATTGCTTACATTTGATGATTGGTGTGATCGAATATACTCTTGCATTTAAAGACAATCTACCTCTGAGTAATTATTAGTAGTGCTGCTCACGACAAGTGTAATTTATAGAGATTTTTTAATTTAATTTAATAATTTAATTTAATTTTTATTTATTTAATTTATAGAGATTTTTATTTCTAAAATTTCTTCTTTTTTGAGTGATGTAATAACTATTCATGTTTATGGAGTACAATGTGATGTTTTAATTCATGTATGCATGGCATAATGCTCAAATCAGGGTAATTAGCACACTCATCACCCTAAACTTTATCATATCTTTGTGGTTTGTATACTCAAAATCTGTAAAGATTTTTTCATTGATTCACTCAGGATTTCTAAATGTGTAATGAAGTCTTCTATAAGTAGAAATATTTATATTTGTTTCCTTCTGATTCTACTGTCTCTTATTTCTTTCCCATTTGTAACTTTGTTTTCTAATACCTTCTAAAGCCTACTGGTTTTGGGGCTGAAATTTAGGTATTTGACTGTCTTAAAGAAGTATACATGATTCCCTGATCCAATGAGTATTTTTAAACACTTAATGAATTCTGAATTTTGTCAAATTCCTGTCATCTTCTTTTGCATTTTATTTCCTCAAAATTGACCCATAGTTTATAGAACTTTAATCTCTCCATCTCCATTGGCTCTTCTACTATATAAATGCCTGATTTACCCTTGAAAAAAAAGAATATTCTTTGATGCCCTTTCTCTGGTCTGCCTTTTCTATACAAACTTAAGAAGAGTGGCCAATGCTGTGGGGTTTTATGGCATTTTTTTTCATATAAAATATATACATATATTTTGAATCCATATTTCATTTTGTATGCTAAGGTCAGAGTGTAACAATCTTGTCCAGATGCACTTGTATTTCAAAATGTGATTTTTCCAAGTTCCTGGAGGGCTTATATCTGATTTTCAGGGCATCCTTGAGTTACAGGATCAGTTCCTATTTATGTACCTTAATGTCCATCCTGACATTTAGGCATGAGGCCATCAAATAGAAGGGGTTACAATGTCTAACCTGAATTGATTGACTAATTAGTAATTAAACTTTAATTTTTATATACTTGCAGAATCACTTTGATTTTTATATAATTGCAGATTAGTTGTAAGAAAAAAATTTAAAGATCCCATGTGCTCTTTACCCAGCTTCTCCCAATGGTAACATCCTGCAATACTGTGGTACAATGTTACCACTAGAATATTGTTATTGAGACAGTCAAGATGCATAACTATTTCTCAGACACAAAGATCCCTAATGTTCCCTATTGCCTTTTATAGTCACACCTCCCTTCCCAAAAAAGGAACAAATTATTGATACACACAATTTGGGTACATCTCGAGAATTATACTGCATGAAAAAAAAGCCAGTCCCAAAGATTAAATACTGTATGATTCCATGATGTAACATTTTTGAGATGAGAAAATGATAGAAATATAGAACAGGTTAGTGGTTGTTTGACCTGAACTTGAAGATTTTATGCCAACTCCTCTTTTTAAACAGTAATTACATTTCATTTTTATAGGAAGAAATATGTAGCATTATTTAAGAAGGTAAATTCTAAAAAAAAAATTGCACCATCATTTAGTTAACACCATGTCTTAGAGGGAACTTTTTATAGCAACTGGGTATAATTTAATTTTTATATTCTTTTTCAAGTGCTGAAATCATGGAATTATGGAATAATTATTGAATAAAATATGAATCATTCATACAGTGAACTTCTCTCTTAGCCAAAATAATAGAGAAAAAGTACTGATTCTTGCCTCTAAAAGTGAGGTATCTTTAGAAAAATGTCACCATGGTTATGTGTGATTCTTCCCTGCTGTCTTTACGCAGCACATAACTGCTTCCATAGAGGCAATAGTAAGATGACATTTACTTCTTTTTCTTTCTGTATCTCTCCTTCATGCATAGGTTTTAAGCCCTTTTGGGGCAGTTTCCATTGTTATTTGATAACAAGGAATCTTTGGAAGCTGTAAAAATTTCTAGAAATTTTTTTCTGAAGCGATTTTAATTAAAAAATGTTTTACCTTCTTATGTCCAGTTTAATTTTTTTAGTGCATTACAGTTATATATAATATTGGGTTTCATTTTGACATGATCATACATGAATACAATATAATTTGCTTCCTTTCAGCCCACACATTGTATTGAGTGTTTGTCATTTTTGCAGGTAGCCAGTGAAAAGAGGGGCTTCTGCTCCTACTCCTGGGATAGACAACCTTTTGGGGAAGTAAAATTTTGGGTAGAAGGAAAATTTTTGTGAAAAAATTATATATATACATATATATGCTGGACACAATCACTTGATTTTATTTATTTTAAATTTAATTTATTTATTCTACTTAGGTATACATGATAGCAGAATGCATTTTGATTCATTGTACACAGATGGAGCACAACTTGAAAAATATATTTTGATGGTTATTGCAGAAACTCCTTTTAGGACAAGATCTGAAGGAAGTTTCTTGTTTCCATTCAGATCTCCAATCTATACAAATGTAAAAGAAACCTCCTTTTAAATATTATCTCATGGCCTTGGAGTCATGGTTGTATGATGTTTCCTTTCTGTATTCTGTGATGAACAAGTGGCTGGGTACAGCCTTAATTTGAGGTCATGGTTCTCATCAAACTCTCCTTTATCAGCACTTGTTTCCACTCTCCTTCCTGCCACCCTCCATTTCCTCTCTCTTCAGGAAAATCCAAAAGCCATTCTTTTTCTTTGAATCAGGTAAATGCATGGACCTTTGTTCACTTCCTGGGACAAGGGGCTACACCAGTGGTTTTCAAATTTAAGTATGTACTTATCCATAGGGAATACATCCCAAGACTGTTTTCTCCTATTCATAAAAACCTATGAAAAAGATTAATTTATAAATTAAACATAGTAAGAGATTAACAATAATAATAATACAGGACAATTATAACAATACACAATCTTCCCTCAGTATCTGTGGGGATTGGTTCCAGGACCCTTTATGGATATCAAAATCTATGAATGCTCAAGTAACATATAAAATGTGGCAGTATTTTTTAAAAAATCTATGCAAATCCCATGTACTCTGAATAATTTCTGGATTACTTATACTAACTAATACAACGTGAATGCTAGGTAAATAGTTGTTATACTGTACTGTTTAGGGAATAATGACAAGGAAAAAACCATATGTATTCAGTGTTTTTTTCCCAAGTATTTTTGATCTGCAGTTGGTTAAATCTGCACAAATAGAATACTCACATATGCAAAGATGACTATACTATAATAAAAGTAATTTTAATCTTATGCATGTTCATATCTGTAATTTTCTATTTAATATTTTCAGACTGTGGTTGACCAAAGGGAACTGAAATGACAGAAGTGAAACTGTAGATAGGTGTGTGTGTCTACCCTATCTGAATCTCTTGGACAGCTTGCTGAAATGCAGATCTGTGTCCTATACATAGAGTTTGTGATTTGGTAGGCCTGGGGTGGAACTCAAGAATTTTTCTTCCCAAGAAATTCTTTAGTGATCCTTCTGCTGTTCTGGGAACCAGCCTCCAGGCACTGCTGGGTGACACCACTTGGTTCTCCAGCCAAGTGGTAGCCATGCTGAACTCAACAGTTAGTTCTTTGCAATTTTTTCTATGAGTTGGAGATGTACTGATATATAAAATATATTTTGTCTTTGATTGTTTTTCATGATACATTCTAGATTCTAAACATTTTCTTTCTAAAAAGTAATGATTTAAATTTTGTCCACAAATTATTCTCTCCCTTTTCCTCCAGATTGGCAATCTTTTCCCACACTCTTTATTTAGTTTTCTTACTGTTGTAGAAGGATTGTGGATTGTGAATTGAGTTTATCAGAAAATGCTCAGGAAAATATTCATGTAAAAGTGATTTCTCTGGAGGTTTTCCAGACAAATCTAGTAGAGAAATGCAGAATTGAGACTGAGGAAGACTGAGAAAACATACACTATCAAGTCATTCCTGATAATGTGTACTTTAGTTCAAGAATGCATGGAATCTGAAGAAATTGTGTGACATGTCTTAGAAGGGTCTTCAGCAACAGTCAAGCATCTGAAATGTTTACACCCTGCACATGTCAGTCAGGGATGCAGGGATGCTCTAGTAGATGTTAACATTCCAGGTTCTCTGGGCTCTCCTGAGCAGAAAACAAGCTATGCCATCTTGAGTGGAGATTTCTGGCTAATAGAAGTAGATGCTGACCGCTGGGAGTTTATGGACACTTACTCGAATCTTGTGTGCAACAGGGTGAGAATGGGATCTGAGAGTATGTGGGTGGAGCACTGAAAAGTAACTGGTTCACCTCCAACTGGCAGAGACATTTCTGTTACTGATGAGACATTAAGGAGAGCAGCATTGCATCTGAATCAGTCATTTATCATTTATCTATGAGTATTCCTCCTTTGGGATATATTTCCTGCTTTTTATATGCAATCATGAATGAAGTTCATAACAGCATAGTTGTCTTTATCCTGATACTTTATCTATTGAGTGAAATGTTGTTTTTGCTAATTGTGAATTAATTACTTGCCCTTAAAATGGAAAGCAAAAGATCTGTTCTGTTGTTAATGGTGTCCTGTCTTCCTCTGTCTTTGTTCTTCCCAGATAGTAGAGGTGGAAATATTGACTCTATCTCACTTACTCTGACCTTAATCCACTTGTGACAAGAATTGGTAGTTTTCCACAGAACCCAACTCCTGGAATGGGGTGCTACTATATCTAGCTGTCCTGTCTGTTATACCTGAGATATTTGGATAGCTCACATTTTACTCTCGCTATTCATTTGTTTTTGTAGGGTTGTGTTCCTGACTATGCTGTTATCCTCAGTTTGGTGTACAAATCGATTCTCTGCACTTATCTTCCTGATGTGTTCCTTAGAGTCTGACTAGTATGACCTGCATTATCAGACTCTCTTACCTTCTGCCTAAGTAAGAAATGTGGGGCAAGAAATGAGCAAGATAGCATGTTATTGCTCTAGACTGTCCCTGTGGTAGGGCTGTGGGCTGTGTTCATCCACTTGGAGCCTCACCCAAGCCAAGTGGCCCTCCCCACTCAGCTTTCTAGATCCTTGTCCACTCCAGCCTACATAGTAATGGTGCTTCTTTTACTTGACCTGGGATCCTGCACAACCTCTTATGATTTTCCTACGCCCAACACACTTTGGAAATAGTTCCCATTCTCTCTGCCTAAACAAACATATGGGTTTGTTCTTTTCTCAAAAACTCATGCACTAGAGGGTCTAGCTTGTAGGTGGTAGATTCAGTTTTTTAACAGCTTGCCTGGCCATCTCTCTGTTCCTCTTTCTTCATACAAATGAATAATGGCACAGTAGAGTGCCCTTGACTTCTCTGAGTTCGAGAATGTGTTGCAAGTAGAAAATGCTGGTGAATAATTCCAGAACAAAGTCTACTCTTTTTATTCTTAAAGTTCCATATGGTGTGGGAAAGCAGGCATCTACACAGATTACATTTTGTTTTGTTACCCAAAGATTTCATAGAACCACCTGGCACCCTGGAAGCAGGGCAGGTCACTGACCAGTACAAGGAAAACATAGGCTCAAGGGAATAGTTTTGGGGAGATTGATCTGTTCATGTTTTAACTTACTTTTTCAAGATAATTTGAAAGAATAAGCATTTAAGCAATGAAACCATTCTGAGCTATATTTATGGAACTTTGGAAATAAGAATTTAGCATGCGACTATGTGCTTATGTGAGATAAGCAAAGATTTTTTTTTTAAACAAGAGAAAACTTAGTTTGGGAAAAATTATTCTCCTTCTTTCTAAATGGGCCAATTCCTCCTAAATGAGCATTTAACTACTTAACTTCCATGCTCTAGTAGAGGGAGAATGGGAAGACTCCTTTCTCTTTATCCATCCCTCTGCTCTCCTTCTGCAGGTAGAGAAGTGACTTATCACTGCCAGGACCGAATGGCCCAGTGTCACTGGGCTTCTCTTGGTAGGACTGTCCTGTCCTCTGGTCCAGCACTGATGTCCTCTTTCATGTACTTCTTCTCCCTGGGGAGAGAAAGACTGACGTCCATTTCTCCTTGTGCCTGTACTCATTTGACTTATCTAGGGGAAGCAAGGAATTTGAAAGTGTTTTATGGCAGCAGATCTAAGCTGTGTCCTCCTGATAACCATCAGTATTGAAGTTGATTTTTTGATCTTCTTGGAGGATCCTGAATTTTATTTCTTAATTAGTTATTTCCTGAAGGTGGAAAGAGTAGGAGAGTGATCACCAGCTTTTACAATCTCAACAATTTTCTTTTCTCTCCACAGGCCCAGTGAGTCAGCCTATAATATCACTTGCCTTTGCCCAAATATGTAGAGCTTTACTGGAGTCCCAGGATTTTATTTTGTTTTGTGTTTTTGAGCTCCTGACCCTCCTCCTCCACACTCTATTAACCCTATTATTATTTGTGACACATAGCAATTTGTTCTTAATATGTCATAAACTTCACAATATAATATAGTAATATGTAATATAATACCACCATTCTGTAATATACATAGTATTATTTTCTTGGTAATAATATAATAGTAACATATAATGGGGTATGGTTTCTGAGTGAAAATTTAAAGTAAAAGAAATTATAGATATGACCAATAATATGTTATAAAAACAAAACTATGCTATAGAATAAAACACATAATTATTTTACATCAAAAAAGTCTCTAATTGGGCAATTAATTACTCCAGAAATTTACTAATAACTTCCTAAATTGAATATCTAAGGACACTAAATAGGCAATGAAGTACAATTACATGACCTATGCAAAATAGACCTCTACCATGATACTGATTATCTAAAACATAAATACATGTTTTCTGTTAAATAAACATTTAGCTTACAATAACATCATCAACTTTAATAAACATTAAAAAGAATTCTAAGATACACTAATGGCCTTCATTATTTTATAAACTTGCCCAGAAAATTTGAAGAAATCACATATTCAACAGATATTTATGCATATTCAGTAGATATTCAATAGATATATACAGTACATAAACTATTTTAATATTTATTCTATTACCATTAGAACATGGTTTATCATTTTAAGAAATAACTATCATCACAAGCTGGTATGGACAAATAAATTTTTGTATATTTATACAACAAAATAACACACAGGAAAAATTACTACATACAACATGGATGTAATATGTATGACTGACATTATGGTGATCCAAATAAATCAGATAATAAAACATATGAAATTCAGGAACAGGCAAAATTAACCTATAAAGGTAGGATACAAGATGTGGTAACTTCTTGGGAGGCTGGTGGTGCTGTTGAAAGGAAACGAGTATGAAGGAACTTCTGAGGTATTGAAAATGTTTTGTATTTTGATCTGCGTAGTGATCAGTTGTGACTATGTATTGTGTTGAACTCTGAAGATTTTGGCCCTTTATGCAGGGTAGAATACAGAAATGCAAGGATGTCATAAATGACTGGTGAACTAAGACTCTACCAGATGATACTTCTGCATAAAAAAGTTAAATCTAGGCACAGTTAAAGAAAAGAAAAAAAAAACCCAATTACTAGAGATGCTGAAGAGTGAACAGAAGCATAGAGATTCTGGTAGGAATCAGCATCCACTCAGATAAGAGGAGACATGCAGCAGTAACAAGAAAGTTTCCATGTTGTAGCTTTTCCCCTGGCACTAATAGTAGTGTGTATATCATGCCCATGTAGAAAAACAGTCTCTCTGGCTTGGGGAGCCAGAAAAGTGAAGTCAAGAAATCATAAATACTGAAGAGAATCAGGGAAGATCTGGAAACAAATGAATTACAGAGGAAATCCCCAAACAAGATGTAGCCATATCTCTTAATGATGCCTAAATCATGTATGTGCAGAAAAGACTCAGTGGTTCAGACACACACAAAATATGTGAATTGATGTCATAGGTGCTGCCTAAGAAACAGTTTTCAGTTCAAGCCCAACCACGAAAAATTGCCTGATTAAAGAAGGAAAACCAAACTGTGGAGAAAAACAACAGAATCCAGAATTTCCACTTAATATTCTCAGTGTCCAGGGTGTAATCCAAAATTACTGAACATACAAACAGCTAAGAAAATGGAAGATTTGCTCAAGGAGAAAATCAGCTGCATCAGATCACAAGACGAACCAGATGCTAGAACTAACAGGTAAGAATTTTAAAGGAGTTGTTAGACCATCACAATAAGGTAAAGCAAAATATGTTTTAAATAAATAAAAATCTCAGGTAAGGAATGACACATCTCAACATCTGGCAAAAATATTGAAAAAAGGAAGTTCTAGAATGGAAAATAGAATTTTCAAAGTGGATGTATTCAACAGTCAAAGGGATATGACAGAAGAAAGAGCAAATAAACATGAAGATTGGCCAATAGAAATTATCTAAGGTGAAATATAAAGATAAAAATTGAACATCATAAATAAAGCCTCAGTGCCTGTTAAATTATCTCAAATGGTCAGATGTGTCTAATTATAATACCAAAAGGAAAGAAGATAAAAAATTTGACACAAAACTATCTGGAGAAATAAGCCTATCACATTTCCTAAATTTGATTGAAGTCAGACAGGGTACCAGGAATGGAAAATATCTGAATAAGACAAAAGATGAGTTTTCCACTTTGGATATATTTTGTTTTTGTTTTTTTGCATCTTACACTTTCTTTATACTTTTTCTAATTAGTCGTACATGACAGTAGAATGCTTTTTCACATATTGTACATAAATGGAGCACAACTTCTCATTCCTCTGGCTCTACAATGTGCAGAGTCTCTCCAGTAGTGTAATCATACATGTATATGGGGTAATAATGTTTTTCTTGGATATAGCCAAAAGAATGGAAAATAGGAACTTGAAGAGAGATCTGCATTTCATGTTCATTTTAGCATTATTCATAATAGTCGAGGTAGAATTAATCCAAATATCCATCAATATATGAGTTAATAAAAGAAACATATCATGCAATACACACAATAAAATACTATTCAGCCTTAAAAAATAAGGGGATTCTGACATGTGTTACAACAAAGATGAATCTTTTGAACAATAAACTTATTTTTTATTTATATAATTTTCTCTCAACTTATTTAGAAACCATGAAACTGGTTAAACAAAAATTATAACATTTTATTGTGGGATTTATAATATTCATAGATGCATTATACTTAACAACTATAACATAAAGAATGGGTGATATGAACCCTTATGTTGCAAAATTTCTGTATTTGCCATGTAATAGTACACTATTATTAGCAGGCAGTAGAAGGCTAGGGATGTAGACTGTAATCAGGCAATTACTGGTAGTGTAATCACTAATAACACAAAGAAATATAGCGAAGAAAATCAATAGGTAAGTTAAAAATCTAAATTGTAATAAGTAAGTTTAAATAAAATCCACCAGAATAAGCATAAACTATAAAAAACAGAGGAGAGAAGTATAGAAAACAAAATAGAAGAGCCAAACTCAAACTTATCAATAATTATATAAAATCACAATGACATAACACTCCAATTGAGAGGAGATTGTTAAATGTCTTAAAAACAAATTAAATAAGAGCCAGCTGTGTGTTTCCTCTAAAGGACATATTTAGAATATAAAGACAGAAAGGTTGATATAAACTAATGAAAAAAGATATGCTATTCAAACAGTAAACTTAAGAAATCCAACAAGGTATAAAAATCATAATACATTATGATAAAGTAGGATTTCTCCCCTGGGAATGTTGATGCTGCTACTCATGATGATGATGATGATGGGGGCAGTCTCACTAAGTTGCCCAGACTGGCCTCTAACTGGTGGCTCTCCTGCCTCAGCCTCGAGAGTCCCTTGGATTACAGATGTGCATCATGACGTCTAGCTTCCTTTGATTATTATGGCTACCCTTGTCTCTTAAGGGTGGAGGATTCCCTTCTGGTGCAAGTGATCAATTCAAGAGGAAAGAAGTAGATTTGTGGGATAAGAGGCCCATAATTTTCAGCCCACTTGAACCACTGAAGAGTGAAGTCCTCTTGTTGACCTTAAGTCAAAGCACTCTCAGTATCCTATCACTTTAGAACACCTTTAGGAAAAGAGCCAAAGATCCCTTGGCTGTGAAAAAAGACTGTAACATGAAAAAAGATTTAGATAAAACAATATTGTGAGGCAGTTGCTATACCACATGGCTCCATTTTTGTCGTGGGTCCCTCTAACTAACATACTGCTGGAAAAAACAAAAAATCTGTTTCTAGGTTTTTGATAGAAAAAATTTTGGATATAATTATAATTTAAGCTGAACTTTCTCACTTTTTTTTGTCTCTTCTTTATTGTTCTTCAAAGTATATGCTTCAGAAAACTTTTTCAACTGTGGGCTATAAGTCTGAAGTGGGCAATAGCAGCAACTTCCTGGAGCAGAACCTGGGGAAATGACAGGGACATTAGCAGCAAGGGAAGTTCATAGCTATGAATTGGACCATCTGGTCCAGGGGTCACTCCAAGTTCAACCCATTGAGGTGGACCTGTGTGGAGAGACAGGAAGGCACCTGAGAGCATATGCTCTGCCAATGCATGTGCAAGAGACATGATAAGCTGAGTATGGCCCTGCAGAGCCATTGGATGGAAACTCAGGACAGGCAGAAAGAGGAAACGACCGCTTTAGGCATCTCGCCCTGAGCAGAGGGTGTCTATAGTTCCAGTCTTGGGAGTATCAATACCAAGAGCAGGAGATGATTCTCTAAATAACTCTAAGATATGGGCCAGACACTGGTAATTATAGGGATGCTTGGACTTCAGCTGGTGATGGTGCCAGGCTGTGGGTTTTTGTTGCCCTCTCATTAATGAGGTGCAGTGGAGAGAGGGAGGCCTATGAGGCCAGGCCACCCATTTAACTGGTTTTGGATTTAGCTTGAATTTGCAAAAAATGCATTGAAGGCCTTCATTTTGTTGTTTGAGGCGGGATTGGAGATTTAAGACTTGACTAGTATTGTAACTATCACAATAGTATTTATGATAGATTTAACTTTCCTTCCTACAAATTGTATTAAATTGTTTCATTTTGTTCCTGTCATACATCTTTTTCTAAAATGTCTCAATCACATTATTAAAATCCTTTTGATATCCCCAAAGTTCTTTAGAAAATTTAGAAAATGCATGCACTCATGGAGCAATGGGAAGATGAACATTGAAATTTGGAAACTAAAAATTTCTATAGGAGATGCCAATATGCTAATTTTTGATATGTGACTTTGTGTAAGTTATACGTACTTTATTATCTGTAAAATGAGAAAATAAAAACATCTTTGGAGATTTGTGACTCCAACTATTAAACTTTGGTCCACTGTTCAGGTTGGAGATAAGAATTCCTTTGTAAATTATCATAGAAACACAATGGTTCTCATACTTAACTGTTTATTAATGGCTAATGGCAACTGTCAATGGTCTTTCATTATTTATTTGCCATAGAACTTACTTAGAACTAACCAGCCAATTCCTCTGTCTCTGAAGGTATCATTTTCCAATGATAGGAATCAATGCACCTATGGCAGTGTTTTCCTCCACAGGGACATATTCCTTGGTTGCCACCAATGAAATATTTAGCAACTGAGCATCCACTAGTGCCAGGAACAGTCCATGCCCAACCTATTTACAAGGGTGATGATCTCTTTATCCCACAATGAGTTGAGTCAGCCTCTCATCCCTATCCCACCATATTTTTGAATAGCCACCTTTGTTACCACTTGATTTGCTTCAGGTCCTCTGAGAAACAGATACCAAGGCAAGATCAGATGTGCCACCTGACAGGGAAAATGAGGAGGAATCTAAGAGTGCCACTGGACTGGCAATGCTAAGGCCAAGGCTGTCAGAGAATTCTTAAGCCAAATTCCATGTGAAGAGTTTTGCATGTGGCAGGAACAGACCTTCTTTACTATCTCCATTCCTGTCAGTATGGTCTGGGAGTAGCCTGTGGGAAGCATGGCCTCAATGCAAATGTGGCAACTGATTTCAGATTGCAGTATTAGGGGGATCACTTACTCATACTTGCTGGAGTAGTATATCTGAGAAGTACATTTGTATGATCATCATAAAGAACTTAAATATAAAATATTCATTTTGTTTCATTTAAAAATTCCTAAGAAGATAATTTGGTTCAAAGCAAAAATATTAGAACCATCTGTGGAGGCTTATGACAGGGTGAAATAAAATATGTAATAACTATGGCACAAAAGGTAAAGGGGAAATGGAAGCAAACTCTTGTGAGTTTCTTTATGTTATGCATGAAGTGTTAAAATATTTCAAGATAGATTTTATAAGATAAAGTTGCTTATTCTCAATACCATTAGCAACCACTGATAATATAGTTGTGAAACCAAGAGAAGAGATAAAGCTAAATACTAAAAGGTACTCAGATAATCTGAAGGAAGTCAGGAAAAGAGGGGGAAAAAGTAACAAAGGTCAGGTCAGACAGCATGAATAGGAAACAAATAGCAAGAGTGTAGGCTTACCTAAATAATTATATTAAATTTAAATAATCCAAACATATCAATTAAAAGAGAAAAAGTTACACTGGATAAAGAAAAGAATCAAAACTCAACTATCTGCAATTTAAATGAGTCATACATTAAATATAAAGACAGATTTTTTTCTTAAAAATTATGGAAAACAGTATGGAAATTAAACTAAAAATAAAACTAGCATATGATCTAGCAATTCCACTACTGGGTATATATCCAAAGAAAATGAAATTATTATATGAAAGAGATACATGCACTCTCATGTTTATTACAGCACTTTCACAATAGCCAAGATACAGAATTATCCAAGCTATCCATTAATTGATGAATAGATAAGGGAAATGTGGTACATATATACAATGGAATATTATTTAGCCATAAAATGAATGAAACTCTGTGGTAACATGGATGAAACTGGAGGTCATTATACTAAGTGAGATAAGTTCTGGTACAGAAAAACAAATATTGCATGTTCTCACTAATTTTGTGGAGACTAAAAAGTCAATCTCATAAAAGAACAGAGTGGAACAGTGCTCTCACTGGAAACTGGGAAAGGCAGAGAGGAAGGGTGACAGAAAGAAGTTAGACAAGGATCCCAAAACACAGAAATGAGGAACTAGTTCTGGTTTTCTATAGTTTAGTAGGGTAACTATTGTCTACAACAATGCATGATATATTTAAAAATATCTAGAAGAATATGAAAGTTCCCAGTACACAAAAATAGATTAATGTTTGAGGAGATGGAAGGGCTTATTACCTGACTTATTACACATTGTATACATGTAGAAAATTGTCATATTGTACACCATAAATATGGGCAAATATTACTTCTGAATTTGAAAAAAAAGTTAAAAAAAGGATGGGGAAAGTCTTACTGTATAAGATCTAATAAATATGGAATAGCTATATTAATTTATGATATATCAGACTTTAAGACTTGGAATATGAAGGAAGATCATTAGAGATGTTTCATACTAATTCAAGTATCATGCAATAAAGATACATAGTGATTCAACATGTACAACCATCTAATCACTGAACTTCAAACATTTGAAAGAACTGAAAGGAGATATAGAAAACTATGGTTCAGGTTGGAGATGTCACTACTTCTCTTCTAGTAATTGATAAACGTAGATGGGAAATCATTATGGACATAGAAGATAATATTGTCAACTTAGGTGAAAAAAGTGACATTTATAGAACATCTCACAACAATAGAATACAGATTTATTTTCAAATGAACACGAAAATTCACCAAAATAGACCATATGCTAGAACATTAAACAAGTTTCAATAAATTTGAAAGTACTGAAACATACAAAATATGTTCTCTTACTACTGTGGAATTAAATTAAAAACTAAGAACAGATCTTTGCAAAATCTCCACATACTTGAAAACTAAATGGCACACTTCTCAATACCCACTTGTTGAAAAGAAACTACAAGGGAAATTAAAATTATTTCTGAACTAAATAAAAAGAAAAAAAATTGCTGTTCACTGTGTGATTCTGTAGTGAAACATATAACGTTAAGTGCATATATATTATAGAAGAAAAGTCTAAAATCAATAACCAATAATTCTCACCTTAAAAATCTAAAAATAGAAGATCAACTGAACCTAAAGTAAATAGGAAGAAATGATAAAGATGGAAGTATAAATTAACAAAATAGAAGATCAACAATTAATAGAGGAAAGTTAATCAAAATAATATGTAGACCTTTTAAGAGATAAAAAAAATCGATAGATTCTAGGTTCTGATAAAAAAAAAAGATCTAAAACAATAAGTAATAATATCAGCAATGAAAGAGGGTTAATTACTAAATATCCTATAGACATTTAAAAAATAAAGAAATATTATGAATAACATTTACTGATAAAGTTGACAGCTCCCAGGATTCTACTTGCAGGTCAGGGGAGCTGACCCCCGACAGGTATAGCACATTCGCTGCCCAAGGTGCAGCCTTCCCAGGCTTAATTCTTGAGAGTACTCACACCCACCTGTTGAATTTCCTAGCCTTCTGCCGGTCGTGTGAGTCACCAGACTCAAAGGTGAGTTTTTCTTTCACCCACTTCCTTGAGAGGCAGTGCTCCTGCTGCTTGAGTCTGGAGCCACAGAACGCTGGAAATGTAGTCTTTCTCTAGTCCACCATCTTAAATTTCCCCTACTTTTTTTTTTCTTCTTCTTACCTGTGTTGTTGCATTTTTAACAACAATATTGATTTTAAAACTAGAGAAACTTCATTTGAGGGGGAAAACTAAACAACAACAACAACAAAAAACTAAAAAATAATTTGACAACTTGGAGAAACTGGAAAAGTTTTTTAAAGGTTCAAATTAATAAAAGTTACAAAAGAAATAGAAACTCTAAATAGTCCTTAACCTATTAAAGCAAAGGAGTTTGTCCTTATACTTCTTCAAATGTTTTCAGTGTTGAATTCTTCCAAACATTTCATGCAAAAATATACAAAATGATATAAAAAAAGAGAACACAAGTGCAAGAGTACAATTTACTCAAAATCACTTTCCATTCTTCTTATTTCTCCTGAGTGTAAATAAATGTATAGAAATGTTACTTTTGAAATTATCTTTTTTTTTTGGTGAGGGCAAGAAGCTTCTGTGAATTTTATGGGTTTAAGTAGTATTTATTAAAGTCAAATTTTATACCCTGAACACATATGCAAGTGTGGCATCCCTGGCTTTCAGATGTGAATGCTGTCTCATCCATGTCTGAGGACTTTCCCAAGTTCACCCAGCTAATGAATCATTGATTTGGAATTTGATTCCTGGTCATTTGTCTTCAAATCTTGATCTAAGCTTTAGCACTTGGCTCTTCTGACATTTTCTGTTGTTCATTTTCTTGCTCCCATTTTGGAAAGTTTTAGTCTTTAATCATTGGCTTTTTTATCTTTTAATATTTCTGTTTGGAACAATCCATGATTCTTTTGTGATCACCTATATTTAGTAGATGCTTTGATATACATATTGACCCCTTTTCTTCCAATCTCTGATTCTCCAGGAACTATTCTTATGTATCATTTCCTTTTAAAGGTTTTGAACAGCATTTCATAAGCTAGACTTAAATCTAGCACCCCACTTTTTTGTTCATTTCCATGATCTACACATGGTTCCCTGGACTCAAAATTTTATTCAGATTTGATTTGTACTTCTTTCTTCTCTTTCTCATCCAAATCACGGAGACATTAATTCCTTTTTTTTTAATATTCTCTCTTGACAGTGCTTTTCCTTAACTATTTGTACTACTTGTGAAACTTTAATTATCTTCCTTGTTTTAGCTTTCCCCTATTTAGTGGATTCTGTATGCCACTGCTGTCTAAAGTAGTCCTTTCATCCAAAAGCATAGATTAAGTAATAATAACAACATTTTTATAACTTCTATGTTTTATATTATGTATAATAGCAACTAACATTTATGATTATTCCCATTTTAAAATTAGTAATTTAAAGTTCAGTATAGAATAAGCTCTGTAATAAAAAGGTGGGAAGTTGACAGATGTCTCTATTGGAGACAATGAAAATATGTTAACTTTTTATTTGCTGAGTTCAGGGTGATGGTTTTGGAGCTAGGATGTTCATTCAGAGCTTATGTGTTGAAGGCTTGATCCCCAAAGCAAAGGTTGGCCCTGGGAAGTGATTGGAGAATATGGGCTCTGACTTCTTCAATGGAATAATCCAGTGGATTAATGGGATATTAGAAAGTGGTGGAACTGTAGGAAGTATGGCCTAGTTGGAGGAAATAAGCCACAGGGGGTGTGTCTTTGAAAGGTGTATCTTATTCAAAGCCTCTTCCTCATTCTTTCTGCTTCTGAGATACCATGAGATGAGCAGCTTTGCTCTAGCATGTATTCTCTACCATGTTGTCTCACTACAGGCCCAGAACACAAAGCCAAGTGACTATGAACTGAAACTTCTGAAACCATGAGCCAAAATAAATCTATCTTCCTTTTAAGTTGTTCATCTCAGATATTTTGTCACAGTGATACATAGGTGACTAATACAGGTGACAACAGTGTAGCATACTGAAACATTTTCATAGAGAGGTCATACTTATAGGACAAGGAATTAACAGAAAGATGAGTACAAATTTAGCAACAAACAATACAGAGAAAGTTTTTAAAGTCATATGATGAAGTTACCAAACATATAAAAAAGAGAAGGCACAGATGATTAAGAACTGAACTCTGAAAATTTTGAAACACAATGTGATTAAAATTGATAAGAATATAGAATGGGAAATGCCTATATTAGATTGTAAACCCTTTTATGGAGCCAACCATATCTTTTGAATTCCTTTATTTAATATTTTAATATGCTAAATATACATGTTAAAACAAATTTTTCATTAAGTATAATGCATACCACATGAGTTCTTATAGATGGATTTAATCTTATGCCCTTTCTTAGTGCCTAACTGAAGTAATTTTATTCATTCATTCTTTTTTTAGCAGTGCTAGGAATTGAACCGAAGGCCTTTGCATGACAAATAAGCACTCTACCACTGAGATATATCCTCAGCTCAAGTCATTTCAAATGAGGACAATTAAGCTACTATCTTTTCACTCTTTTTATTGAAAACGTAGCTTGTTCTTGGATTTTTCTTCTGTGGCGTGGAGGATATTTGCCTTTAGCACCACCCAGGTGCCATTTGATGGCATACCAGACATTTGAGGGCTGAAGTACACACCATATGTATAAAAACACTGTATTGTACATACCCATGAGTATGTTATAATCCATGTCTCACATATATTTTAATGTTAGCAATAAATAGAATAAGGAAGCTATTTCACAGAGATTCAAATTTTAGGAAAAGAGACAATCTGCATCTAAGGTAACTTAATAAGGAATATTTTTTCTTTGCTTGCCTCTGCTTATATTGGAACAAGTCAACAGTAAAAAGGTTTAGAGGTGCCCTGGTTCACTTGAAATAAAACCCTGATGCATTGAAAATGAAGTTCCCATAGAAACCATTTCTGAAGTGCTAAAAGGTGCAAAATAACTTTTTCTCTGGTGTTTCATCATGCATACAAGAACCATGTGAAGCTCCTAGAGGCAAGTGAACTTTTAATAAGTCCCCATGGTTTTTTTTTTTTGCTTCTGAGTCTCAAGGAAAGCTTGTCTTGTGGGGATTAATTTTTTGATAATAGTTTGTTTTTCTCTATTTCTTAAAGTGTGTACAGTGGGATTGAAAATAGGGATTGGAATTCATTAGAGTTCCTCTGGGATGTGGACAGTTTTAAGTGTAAGTTGACCAAGCAGACACCATTATTGCTGAGACTGAGCTAAGAGTGAACAAGAGCAAGTTCTCATTAATATATGTATAGGTATTAAAAAACATACATACACCAAAATATGTGCAGTGATTTTAGGTGGACTTGCCCTGAAGAAGATGGACTTCCTTCTTTGTGTTATGATTTTATAACTTCTCAAGGGGACTCTAGCCCTTAATTCTGACATATATATATATTTGAGGATTTAGTTTTCCCAAAAGACATTTATTTCTTGGTTTGAAATCTGTCATCCCTTATATATAAAAGTCTTGATGAGGATCATGGAATGCAAATTGCTACACAAAGCTTTATTAGTCTTTATATCAGTATTGGTCAACCTACATGGTGTGACTTGTGGTTCTGTAAATCCTCAGTCTCTTGCCCTCTATCTTTTTACTACATTCAGAGTTTCTCCCTCAGAGCCAGTAATTTTAGTTAATCTATTTTATTTAAAGTGTAGGATAATGTCTTGGACAGATCTTGTGTTAACCTGTGAATGCTTGATGTTTTAGTAGAATAACTGATCTTATTAAGAATGCTTTTTAAAGTCTCTTTCAAGTCATTGCTCAAATGTCAGATTAATTCTATTTAAAATAGAAATCTGTATCCCTGTTTTTCTATCCCTCTCCTTTTCTTCTTATATGTTTCATGTTTTACTTTTTTCTATATATTTTCTGTCTTTGGAAGGCAGATTTTTTCCCCCACTGAAGATGCTAAGACCTAGAAAAGTTTTGGTGCTACAGTAGATGTGCAATAAATATTTGTTGAATGAAGATCATTCTTGATTAATAGCTTTCACTCATTCCTCATCATTGGACATACTTGCTGTAGGGTCTGATTCCTGGACTTCAGAAATTAAAAAAAAATTTATTTGTTCTAATTAGTATACATGACAGTAGAATTCATTTAATTTTATTAAAATGAAATAACAATTACTGATTATATTTTAATAACAAATTACCACTTTATTGAGTTGTGTATTAATGTTTTTAACTGTAGAATTGAATATTCTGTTACATCATACATAAATGGAGTATAACTTATTCTGCTTGTTCATGATGTAGAGTTACACAGGTCACGCAATCATATATGAACATAGGGTAATAATGTCAGGTTCATTCTACTGTCATTCCTACCCCCATATCCTCTCCCCTCCCTTCAATCCTCTCTGTCTAGCTGGACTCCAGATATTGACAAAGGTTGATACAGTTACCTAGCAAGTATTTGCTTTTAATCACCAAGATGAAATTGCATGAGGAGGCAGTGGGGAGAAATAAAAGATTTTATTTTTGAGTTTGGAGAAGAATTATTTGATGTGAATTAAATAATGAATTTCCTCTTCTCAAGCCTGATATTCCCCCTGTTTTGACCCTTCCTTCCTCTAACACTTATCATCTTCCTTTAAAGATCACTTGTTTTTATCTATTATGAGTCTCACAGATCCTTGTAAGTAAAAGTGCTGCTTTAGACAATTTGTTGTTACTCACAGGAAGGTAGTGTAGCTAGAGATTAAGACCTTGAGCACTGGCATTGGATGGACCAGGGCTTATTCAGAATTCTGAATGTATTAACTGTATGTACTTTTCATTTAAAAAATAATTTAAAAAATTGATGGCATAGTATGTATTTATCTAGTACCACATGATATTTTGAAGTATATATACATTATGAAATGGTTAAATCCAGCTAGTTGACAAATGTACTACCTCACATACTTACCATTTTTGTAGTGCAGGCACTTAATATGTTTCAAAACTTACTCATGTTTCAAGAATAAAATGTATTGTTAGCAGCTATAGTTACCTTGCTCTACAATAGATCTCTTGCATGCTTCTAATTTCAAAGGTGAAGATTAACAGATAAACTTTATGAAGTTATTGTGAGTAATAAATGCAGTAAAATTATCCACATACCTCTAATAGATACTTGATGTCCATATAAGTGTGTTAGGTCAGACACAGCGTTTGGTACACAGTAAGTATTCAACACAAGCTAGTGAGAATTGTTTTTCCCATAGCGTTTTGTTCTTCATTATACTGAAAAAGATGTAACTTGAAGGAAAGAACAGGTCATTAAAAGCCAGGTGAAGGATTACCAAGGGTGTGAATGAACATTTCTTCTTTCCTGGGGAGAGTAGACTCTGGGGCAATGGTCCTGTGGGAGCTTTTTAACTAGCTCACTCAAAACACTTTGGTCTCCTGTTACCCATGGTGTTCATAAAGGATGCTGTCCCTTCCCTGGAAGTTGGACAGAAGCCTCAGGACAAAGGCACAACCAGAGTGCATGTTGTTCAGCTCAGCAAGTGAACCAAGATAAACTAGAGGTTTTAATCCTGAGAGTGGGAGAAGTGGAAGTAGTGGGACCTGAGCTCCACATTGTCACTTTTTCTCCCCAGGACCATTTGCATCTTCATGAAAGAGATGGATGGGAGACAGTAGAGAGCAGCAGTGTGGCTCCAAGTGAAAAGGGGTGAGTTCCTGCTTGACCCACGGTGTCCTGCAGTGGAGTGGTTAGAGGCTCAAAGCACAGGAACCAGATGGCTGGGGTTCACCTGCTGCTGCAACTCAGTAGCACTGGAACTTGGTGCAAGTCACTCAGGTCTCTCTTTACATCCTCTGTAAGATGAGGACAAGTGTAATGCCACATGGCAATTAGAAATGTACCTATTCTATAGTTAGTGCTCAGTATTTCTTTTCTTTTGCCTCCAACCCTTTAACTTCCATGGTGTATAGATTCTCTCTCTCTCTCTTTTTCTCTCTTTCAGAGACTTGCTGCTTTTCCCCTCACAGACCCTCCTAGAGGAGAATGGCTGCAGAGAACTCCTCTTCTGTGACAGAGTTCATCCTTTCAGGCTTAATGGACAAGCCAGGACTCCAGATACCCCTCTTCTTCCTGTTTCTCGGTTTCTATGTGGTCACTGTAGTGGGGAACTTGGGCTTGATAATCCTGATTGGACTGAACTCAAACCTGCATATTCCTATGTACTTTTTCCTCCTCAACTTGTCTTTTATTGATTTCAGTTACTCCACCACCCTCACTCCTAAAATGCTAGTAGGTTTTGTCTCAAAGAAGAACACCATTTCCTATGCAGGGTGCATGACTCAATTTTTTTTCTTTTGTTTCTTTGTCTTTTCTGAATCCTATATCTTATCAGCAATGGCGTATGACCGTTATGTTGCCGTCTGTAAACCACTGTTATACACAGTCACCATGTCTCCCCAGATGTGTTTACTCCTTTTGTGGGGTGTTTATGGGATGGGGGTTTTTGGGGCTGTAGCCCACATAGGAAATTTAATGTTTATAAACTTTTGTTCAGACAACCTCATCAATCACTATATGTGTGACATCATACCCCTCCTTGAACTATCCTGCAATAGCTCTTATGTACATTTGCTAGTGGTCTTCATTGTTGTGACCATTGGCATCGGGGTGCCCATTGTTACCATTTTTATATCTTATGGTTTCATTCTTTCCAGCATTTTCCATATTAGCTCCACTGAGGGCAGGTCAAAAGCCTTTAGTACCTGCAGTTCCCATATTATTGTAGTATCTCTTTTCTTTGGGTCAGGAGCTTTTATGTACCTCAAACCACCTTCCATTTTGCCCCTGGACCAGGGAAAGGTGTCCTCTATTTTCTACACTGCTGTGGTACCCATGTTCAACCCATTAATCTACAGCTTGAGGAATAAGGATGTCAAAATTGCCTTGAAGAAAACCTTGAGCAGAAAAATCTTCTCTTGAAAGAGTTTGGGAAAGATGATCCAAAATTTATCATAGTATTTCTTTATCCATTTTTTTTTTCAGTGAAAGAAACAACCTAGTGTTTTCTGCCCTCTACTTAGAGGAAACTTAAATCTTGTTCTTAGACACATTAAATATCTTCACTGCTTTACCCACCTATCTATTCCAATCACTCTTTGTTTTACAAAAATATTTTTTTGTAATCATAGAGCAATTGATCTCTATTGTGCCTAAGAAGTCATTTAATAGAGCCTCTTCACATAGCACATCACACATGGGGAATTCATAAGTATTTTGTATGTTGTCCATGGACACACTTGTCCTGCCAGAACTGGGACTGGAATCCATGCCTTCAATCTTAATCCAATCCACTCCACTTTTCCTGTAGCTCTGCTTTCTTATTCCATCTTTCTCATGACCAATTTCAGTTCAAAGGTTGTTGTGGGCTTTTAAAGTAATCTAATTCTTTTCCCAGTGCTGCTATGCAACTTTTCATGGGTTAATTTTTGGAATATAATTTTTGTAAGAGTGTAGTGTTAGAGGTGAAAAATGTGATTGATTTGTTCTTGGCAATAAAAGGTATGTTTTAAAATTTCGGGGATGTGAGAATGGGAACCATGTTAGATTCCACACAGAATCAAACATCCATGCTTACTGAGATGGTCTGCAGAACCCTATGGTCTCAGGCTATTTCATTGGACCTCCTAAGGAAGAGGTAGACAGATTTAAGTTATGAAAGATGTTGGATACAAGTTTTATTCATTATATCTAGACTGTGGGGACAGAATGTGCAGCCTCATTTAAAGGCTCTGAGTAAGATAGCTTAGTAATGGATAGCTTTGAATGAAATGAGCCAGTTGAGTCATAGCAACAAATTAGTTATTAAGAGAGACAAGGAAACATTATATTTTGAAGCATTGCATACATCTGTAATCTTCTAAAAGCAGTGCATAAAGGAAAGAGATGGTCTCAGCACAGGCCATATATTCACATCATTGGGTAAATGGAGATACCGCTTAATAAAATCTGAAGGACAGTTTTTGGTCTGAACACATTATTAGTGGTAACAGTTCTTTTTGAAACAATGACATGAATTGTTTAGAAGATATTTGGACTTATGAATTTTTCTTAGTAAAGTTCTCTTCTATTAGAGAAAAAGAAAGTTTGTATAAGTTGGAGAAAAGATTAGTTTTTTTTCCCTTTGGAATCATTCTGTTCAATCAGGATGTAATAAAAGGAATGAAAGTTTAGGAGAGAATTGTGCTTTCATTAATGGGGTAGAACATTTACAGATTGAGGATGTGGTAGGGAATGTGGGGAATAAGTACAATGTAGGCAAATGGAAAAACACTGTATTGCAGTGTTTTAAATTGAAGTAGAAACAATACAATAAAATGCATAAGTATTAAATTTTCAATGAATTTTTCTTATTTGAAATGGGTAACATACCACTACCTAGACCCAGGATTAGAAGATTCTATCATTTAAGAATGTTCTTACCTGTTCTTACCCAGTAAATACTACTCTTTACCTTCTTCCTGGAACTATCCACTATCTTTACTTTTATAATCACAGATTCATTTGGTCATTCTTGAATTTCCTATAAATGTTAAATAGCACTTATATTCCTCCTCCTCCTCCTTTTTATTATTATTATTTTGCATTTTTGGAATCCAGGGCCTTGCTTATACTAAGCATATGCTCTACCACTTAGTTATACCCCCAGGCCAACACACTTACTTTAGTGCTTGGCTTCTTTCACTCAGTGTAGAGTGTCATGTATGGTTAATCTGTAGCATTGTTCTTGGTTATTACTGCTTAGTATGTGTTCTTTTGTATGCATGTATAGCAATGTACTTAACAATTATTTTCCTAATAGATATTTGGTTTGTTTTCAGTTTCTGCATGTTATTAATAAGGTTGCTAAGAAAATTCTTGAAAATGAACTTCCTTTGGAATATATACTTATTTCTCTTGGATGTATACTAGATGTGAATTTATGGGGTCATGTGACAGCCATTTGTTTAGACTTCGAAATACTACCAAACAGCCAGGTGTGATGGTGCTTGCGTTGTAATCTCAGTGACTTAGGAGGTGGAGGCAGGAGAACCACAAGTTTAAGGTCAGCTTCAGTAACTCAGCAATATCAAGACCCTCAGCAACTTGGCAAGACCCTGTCACAAAATAAAAAATAAAAAATAAAAAGGAAAGTGGCTTAATCCCACTATGGAAAAAAATCTCAGCTATATAATAACATTGGACACTTCTTATATGTTAATTAGCTATTTGGGTATCAACCTTTGTTATATGCCTGTTCAATTTTTTTCCTACTTAAAAATAATATTAGTGCTTTTGTTTTTTTAATTGAGTTTTAAAGAAATATATTCTGGGTCTGAGTCCTTTGTTTGTTCATTCACATGACTGTTCTTGGTGTCTTGGTTAGACATATTTTCATTTTAATAAAGACAGTTTATCAACTTTTTTTTTTTACTGTTTAGGCTTTGTCCTGTTTAATTTTTTACTACCAGAAGATCAAAATGATATTCTCATGTTTTCCTTTGAAAGCTTTGTGGTTTTTTCTGTAAGATTCAGATTTTTGATAAGTTTCAAATCAGTTATTATATATGATGTGAGTTTTATTTTTTACATGAAGGTACTATGATGTTTCAACATCATTTATTGAAAAGACACCTCTCTAAATTTTATTGACTGTATTTACATGGTTGTACTTGAAGATCAGTGACAATATTGCTGTGGGACTGGCTGGAAAGGAGTTGACTTGGAGCCAAAGTGCTATATTTTACAAGTAAAATGGTGAAAAGAAGTGAGAACAGATATTCTTGTGTTGTTTTGTAATGAAAGTACACTTATTCCTAGGAATTTGATATCCTTTGTTCTATTTTAAATGGATATTTAAAATTCAGTTTTCAACAAGAAACAATTCAAAAAATTGATAAAACAAAAAGCTGGTTCTTCGAAAAAATAAACAAAATTGACAAACCCTTAGCCACCCTAACAAAAAGAAGGAGAGAGAAAACCCAAATTACCAAAATTTGTGATGAAAAAGGAAATATTACAACAGACCCTGCTGAAATACAGAGGATAATCAGAAACTATTTTGAAAACTTA